>DVZK01000694.1:0-11117 GCA_018236665.1 Calephelis perditalis | reverse complement strand
CCCCAAAGTAAGCAAATTATATGCTTGTGTTATGGGTGTTAGTCAACGATACTAATACATAGAAATACATAAATAGATACCAGAATAAATTTAATAAACACCCAGACTCGGAAATGCAGACATCTAAATATTCATCACACAAATGCTTGCCCCCGTCGAGAATCGAATCCGAGCCTCGAAGTTGGTCGGTGTAATTAGGCGTGTACGCTAGCCACTCCACCAACGAGGCGGTCAACTGATTTACTAGCGAGCGAGTTATCAAAACAAGGCTTACCAACACATATCTTCCATATTCTCTGATTATAAATTTTCCACTCTGCAGTGTTATGGCGACGGGCGGAGAAAATAGTGACTTTATACAATGTGCAGCACCAACAACCTGTGACATGAATTGTTATCATTATAACAATATTATGTTGTAATGATTATATTAAGAAAAAGGCAGAAAAATAAAGAGAACATGCATTATATGCAATATAATGCATTACCGTCTATAACAGTAATTTTCAAAGTGGTCCAGGTGGACCCCTAGGGATCCAAGGGAGACTCGTCAGGGGTTCTATGTTGGGTGTGACAAAAAATGGGGGTCCACAATAGTAAGGGGGATTGGATAAAATGTTGATTTAACTTCTCTTATTAATTTAGGCAGATAATATCCTACAATGCACCCCACCCAGCTACAGCCATGCAGGGAGTACACCGAATCCAGCTAAATTTTAATAGTGGTCTATGTAACAAAATAGATTTGGAATCTCTGGTCTGGAAGTTCATTTATGTCCAATTTCATTGGCCACATACACACAATAAAATTAAAATATTAGTAACATAGGGGTGTGACATACTCATGGTCTGGTTGTAGAATAATCTTTTAAATTTGTTTCGTAAGGCAACTAGCAGCCCGCCCCGGCTTTGCACGGTTATGAAATATACATATAATCCTTCCTCTTTTATCACTCTATCTATTAAAAAAACCGCACCAAAATCTGTCACAACTTACCATAAACCCATGCGAACATAACATATCCTCTGTAAGATCCTTCCACAGCGGTGAGTGCCATGGTGGCAAGCCCGCACACAAACACAGCAGCTTGCGTGAGGTACTGTCTGGCGATCCTGCACTCTGCTGATTTCTGCCGCACTAGCAACCCAAATGCCGCACACCCAACCGCCCAAGCCAGTCCCAGATATGCTTGCAGCAACTCTGCCGTATCTCCTAAACCTATGAAGTTAACATTTATAATTAGTGTTTTTTTGAAGATAAAAGCATGCCTTTTATCTTCAAAAAAACACTGACGTGGACGGATTTTTTTAAGCCAGGAACACTCATCATCATTATCGTCAGCCAGAGGACGTCCACTGCTGGACATAGGCCTCCTCCCAAAGAGCGCCACAAGTCACGGTCACCAGCCGCTTGTAACCAGTGACTCCCCGCGACTTTGACCAGATCATCAGTCCACCGGCTGGGAGGTCGTCCAACACTACGTCCTCCGGTGCCACTCGAGAACTTTTTTCCCCAGCGGTTATCGGTTTTGCGAGCAATGTGGCCTGCCCATTGCCACTTCAGCTTGCTGACTCTCTGAACTATGTCGATTAATCTCGTTCTCTTGCGGATCACCGAATTATGGATCATATCTCGCAAAGAAACACCGAGCCTAAACCTATTAATATGATAAATGATAAAGTTCTCTTTTTTTTGTTTTTTACTCCTTCACCTAAGAATTTCATAAAATTTGGTACACATATAGAGAGTGTTGGACTAACTTGGATTAACCAATAGGATAGTTTTTACCACAGGTAACGCTGTGTGCAACAGCTAGTCCTTAATCATGACAATACTTTAGTTTTATGCATAATTTTAAGGCAACTGTAGCGATTACTTTGCTACTTTTAGCATAACAAAGTCATAATCATCTAAGTCATGTTCAAATTTCGCGAGCATTTTAATAATAATCTTGAGAAAGGTAGGTAATAATTATTAATACCAGCGCATTCAATTTTTTAGTAGATATTAATGACGTAACAAACTATTAGAAGTCTCGAAGTTCACTCTATGGTCATATTTTTCACAATATTGTAGAACATAATGGTAAATTTGTAAACTAAAGTAACAAATCGCCTCTGTTCTCTTTGTCTAGCGGTCCGGCGTCGGACTTGACTTCTTGGGGTTACGGGTTTGATCCCCGGGTCAGGCATCAAAGAAAAATAGGAAATATGTATGTTAAATTTTCTGACAGAAATACCGTTTAACGGGATTAAATATGTGCCCGATTGGCGATGGGTTTGGTACCTATCATTGTGCGACTTAGTGTCTTGGGCCAGTCGTGGGTGCCCTGGTTGTGCCTCTGACTACCTCTTCAAGAATATGGGCGTGATAATACTTACTTTAAAATAATACCTTGAAACGATTTTTTTGTGTTTCTTGTAATGTATTTGTTAAATAACATCTAACGACATATTAAACCTTTTTTTGGATTTTCTGGAATAAAATGATTTGAAGCTAAGCTGTCGAACTTTGTATCGCCTTAATTTGCAGATATACTGACAGCATGTAACGGTCCAATTTTCAGATTATCTAGAAAACACATTAGGTATTTTACACATAAAAATCAACTGAATTGGTCTTGCTGTTTATGGGAAGTTAGATGACAAAAAAATTAATTTGGAGTTATATAGATACCAGCTAGATATACCGGGTCCAATTTTTAAATCACCTAGAAACACATTGCTTTACACATAGATATTCAACTAAATTGGTCTTGCTGTTTATGAGGTATATATAGGTATAAATTCATGTATATGGAACCATTGCGCGGCATTCAATTGGTATAATACAATAAATAATACTGTTTTGCGTATTCCCACGTCACCAACCGGACATGCATCTCAACGTGCCAAGATATCAACTCATTGTCAACTTCGCCGTCCGTTGGACCTGCCAAGATCTGAACGACTCAATCCACTACCATTGTCGCGTTGGGATATATTTCACAAATGGATTTATTAATAGAATCTTATCGTTTTGTAGTACAATAATAATACTTTTGAGTACTTCAAGTACCGGACATCCATCACGACGTGCCAACATATAAATTTGTAGTCGACTTTGTTGTCGATTGGATTAGCTACAATCAGAACTCTTTTTTTGAGTTTATTGTGATAAACTCGCAAGTGTCTCTATAGATTATTTGTAGGAACATTTGGAAACGTCTCTGCAATAGTAGAGAAATTAACAAATTTAGAGAATTAAAGTACAGACCATAAATGTAAAAGATATCGATACGTATATTCTCGAATGTTATTTTAAACTACATCTGGTAAGTTACTCTGAACAGCTTACGGCCAATATTAATAATCAATCCTAATCCAAAACTTGCTGTCCAAGATTGATATTTTAATCCATTTTTATGTTATCGCTTGCCAATAACATATCTGTGGACAGGATACATATGACAATTAGGTATGGGATAGGCCGGTGGATACGCAGCTATCTAGATTGCATGAAATCCATTAGATTGAGATACACTATTAACATTAGCCGTTAAACTACTACCATTGTCATTTTCGGATTAATTCAGATGTTTATTAATTAATTTAGTCGTAAATGCCTTGGTTGTGCCACTGCCTAACTCTTCGGGGATATCAGTGTAAAGATACTTTATTTTACTTTAATTGAATCTTATCGTTTCTTGTTTCGTAACGAACAATATACATTTGAGAACTTCTAAGTCACGCACCGGACTTATCGTGTTCATCATCATTCATTGACAACTTAGGTATTCGTCGGATTTGCCAAGATGTCAATCAATTAATATTTTGATGACAGTGTAAATTTTAATTAATGTGTGTATAAAATGTGTTATCTATCGTTTCGTGTATAATGTAATTTCAATCGCTGGTACAGCTTAAATGTCCCATACATAGGTAACACAGGTGCAAAATGAAAAAAAAGTAGTTGTAATGTATATTGCATAAATACATTTATATTTTTTTGGTTTTTAAAACTGGTATGGGTAATTTATAGAACTTCCTGTTGCTTTATTCAATTATTCTTTAATTCGTTTTGACATCTTTATTACTTTTTTTGTGGTTTTTTAGTCCGTGATTTGTGATTTTTTTGCGTTTATAATTTCGTTATTAATTTTAATATTACTTTAATCATGATATTCCTTAACGAATTAGACGTTATATCTTTATTTAATTTATGGAAATTTAATCCGATATTTAATATTATTACTTTGTCCAAATAAAAAAATGTGAGGACTAAGTTTACTAGTAATTTTAAATCAAACTTTAATAAATATTAACAATAATGATTTGAGTGGATGCTTTTCGATTAGGTACTTAAATAAGTCGATTTTGACAAAAATAAAAATAAATAAGTTTCTACAACAGTTTTTTTTATTTAATTTTGCCATAAACACCTGGTACATTCTATTTTTTATGATAATATAAAAGTCGTATTTGTTACAATCTTAATAACTCAAGAACGGCTGAATCGATTTGGCTTAAAATTGATCGGAATGTAGTCTAATACCAGGAGACGAACATAGGATACTTTTTATCCCGTTCGATTACCAGCAGTTAATTTCCCCATACAAACTAGACGGACGGAACGAAGTTCGCCAAAACAGCTAGTATTTGATAAAACAGGAAACAAGCATACGACTCTGCTAGTCAGAAAAAAGTCGAAAGAAAAGTCAAAAAAAAGTGGCCTATAGCCACCATAGATATTGTGAATCGCTATCTTATAGTAGGGGTGTTACGCGAATCATTGTGCAAATATATCTACCCTCTAAGCATTTCTGTCTTGAGGGTAGGTAGACTTGCACAATTCATAATTTATAATATATTGCAGTAGGAATAGGCAATTCGGTGAAGCTCTACCCGGACGAGTTCCAGCACGGCGCTCTACCAACAGTTTTCTTACGAGCAGCTTGTCAGAAGGGCTGAAGGTCTTTTCTACTCAGGAGACTTGATTCCGGTTATGCAAGGAAAACATTTTACTATGTCATCCAAATATATGCTACTCATTACAAATATGTTATTTATTTATTATGTTATGTTAATCTCATTTATATATAAGAAATATTGCCATTTCCCTTGGTAATCGTATCACGTCTAAGCGGATGGACAGATTTTGATTTTTTTTGTTGTGTTAGTTAATAGTTGTTCTTACAAATAGAAAAACCGGGAAAAATATCCATACAAACTGTTAATAATTTAGCTATAATAATGTCAGAAATACAAAGTTCGATATACATTTTGTTAAAAAATCATTAAAAAACCAGGCAGACTAGACAAGCTTTTCATTTAATAACGTCCCAACTGAAAAATAAGAACATAAGTTACAATTACATTCAAGCGAAACTGCTAACCTCGTATATTTGAAGTCGGTAGTCGGTAGTAACATTTATTAAACCAGTGGTAGTGCTTACCTCATCAAGCCGGCTCACTGCCAACGATCGCCAATTGTTATTCACTAGCACACGGCACTAACACCGCACGCATATTCGAATACTCAATGTGGGGAATTTTCGTATAAAACTGTGTTTTCTTTACAATTCAAATAGATTGACTAATGTTCTAATCTAATTTTTATGAAGACTAACAGTCGCCCACGTCTTCAATCGTGAGAGAATTTCCATCCATCACTTGACCTCATTTGGGATGAAATTCCGGAAATACCTATACATACTAACAATAGACTATTTTAAGACCATTAGATTTAACTTATCCGAGAATCTCATGTTAATATTATAATATTTTTTTTTTATAATATTTTTTATAGAACATTTTTATTTTAATATTAACTTCTATATAAAAAAATGAATTCCCATTTCCTTTGGTCATCGCATCACGCCTGAACGACTGGACCAATTCTGTTATTTTTTTGTTTTTTTAGTTATTGTCAGAAGAATGAAGAATATGAACCTTATGTGAAAAAATCATAGTTAGGATAACGTCTATCGGCTCAAGTAGTCTTCTTATATTTTTCATTACAAGCCCTATAATGCTAGTCTGTGTTAATAATCACTAGATAGTACATACGTAGATATGATAGATAAGTCTACCTTAGTCGATTTCTTTTTTTAGAATCTTTAACATATATATCTAGGTATATGTAGGCATGATAATGTACCAGATATAACTTAAAAAAAGAATTAGCGAAATTGAGCCATACGTTCAGGTGTGATTCGATAATCAAGAAAAATAAGTGTTCAATAGGTACCTCTATAGTGAATAGGTATCTCCTTACCCCAAATTCATTCATATTTTCAAACAAGTAAAGCTGTATTAATATCATTTATTTTTCTGTTATCGTCACTTTATGTTATGAAACATCGGTAAATTATCAATTTAATCTTTGAATGATCGCTGCCATTAACATGATTTTTAATGTTTTACAGAAGCTGCTATCATCTGACATCATATAATAAAACTTGAAATTCTGGCTTTCATATACGAAACTCTATAGCAATAACTGTATTAATATAAATATACATGGCCGATCCTACTTCTGTTTATCAGTTTGATCTACGAATATAAATCAGAAATCGAAGTTTTATACTTGAATATTGAAATTCAATCGAGATTTTGATTGAAGTCGTAAATTTATTTTTAATTACATTAGACATTAGCATGATTTGGCGATTAAAAATATTTTCCTCGACGAATTATTCGTTGCATGAATAAAAATAAATATACTGGTTTTCGTGTGAAAGACGAAAGTTCTACAACTATTCCGACTACAAAAAGTCAAGGCGACGAACGAATAACGTTACCAGGAACAGAGTAACACGGGTTCAACAATAGTACAAATGTTATCACAACCTTCAATCGCAGTTCTTTTATGGCTGAGACCTTTCATATTTAGAAAGATTATAATTTTATCCTTCATAAAGTTTTGGATTAAGTTTATACTTAGTTGCGTCATTAGTTATTTTATCTTCTTGTCAAATTTACTACCACATTTTTATTGTGGTTAACTGGGTAATTTGGTTTCAAAGAAGATTTTTGAAAATTTAAATAACATCAGACCACTAGAGTACAAAGGCGATCACTACGTGACTATTTGAAGCCTCTACTTCAATTCTGACTTCATTTTTGGTTTTATTCCTTATGTGTTAGATTGTTTTGCTTATTTATTTATTATATGTACATATTTATTTATCTATTTCCTAAAGTGTTCAAATTTTAACAGTCATTTTCCAAAAATGTATACCTTATCAAAACGAAACTCAAAAAATTGTCAACTTTTATATCTTTTGAGACGTCATGCTATTCAGCCTCATATTAAATTTTACAACAATGTTATAGTACTTAATTATTAACTTCAACAATGGTATGATTGTTGTCGACAAGTTATAATTATTTAATTATGGTGAGAAAATTACCCATCAATTAGTTTAAATTAAACACATAATAAAATTATCGCTTTGTTTTCACAATTTAGCGGATTCTACTCACCCTACATTCCACTTTTCTTCATGGGTTTTAAAATTTTATTGCATTAAATTTCTTTAAGTTTAAGAAATTTTAATAGGGGTATCGGATGTTGAGATAGATACACTGGGATTTGGTAAATTCCTACGAATAAAAAATCTACCTTATTCGTAGGTAAATTCTCAGTTTTAACGTTTTCTTGATTGATTTTCACAAAGCTTATCAATGACAGTAATTTTGCTGTGCACACACTAAACTAATTTTAAATTATCGCTTAATCTTCTTTTAACAAAAGTAACAGAAAGAGATAAAACACTTTTAGTGGTGTCAAATTAGGCTTGTACACGTCATTTCTACATACGTTTAATCTATCACTCGGAAAAGTTGATTAAAAACATCACAATTTGACATGTTCGAACTAATCTGACATGTATAAAACGTTCCATCTCTTTTGTTTTGTTTCATTTGAAAAGGACAGCATCTTAAATAAGTTTATAGTATGTGATTAGCCGAATTACCACCACTGTCTTGTGTATAGTTATAACAAACTACTATAAAAAGAAAAGAAATAAACATAACGAAAAATCAAAGTAAACCTCAAAGCTGTCTTCCTATTAGCTTTGGTTTGAAGTAGTCTCGAGTTGTCTTTCGATCTCCATTTCCACTGCAACATATGAATGAGAACGTGCTATTGAGTTCGGCTCAGACAGATGTATTCGTTCCCATGCGAGATAGAAAACATAAGTGGCAAGATTGTCACATGGCATACACTTGAATAGCTACGTCTTGATACGGATAATTTAAAAAACACATTTTTGATGATAGGTAACATAAGTACAAATAAATACATCAAACCGTATCGACATTTTTAAATTACAATCGTGACTTTCGCCCGTAGACGTTGAAAGCTTACGGCGTTTTATTTAAAATGGCGCGAGACTCGTAAATCATTAACCTTTCAGTTTGGTTGTTCGATTATTTTTTGAGATATATATTGTAACTGAATACAAACCTAATTGCGCGAAAGTCAATGGTAATAAAGAACGTGTTTATGCAAAAAATGCACAAGAGTGATACAAAAAATCTGTAGCATTTAATAATAACCAAAAGAAAGATGTGAGGGAATTTCCGAGACACTAATTATAACTCCGAAACGGCAAGTAATTAATCGCATTTGTTCTGCCGCTATAATTTCCATCGGAATTAGGTAAAACAGGTTACAAGTTAATAAGAAGTAGATGTTAGTCCAGTTCAAAAATCAGATTCAGCGAAGTGCAAAAGCTGACGCGAAAACAATCGCTTGTTAATATTGCGTCAACAAAACATCGGTCGGATCAAAATGATAACATTGAAGGATTTATGCCTTGCATTACGAATGTATAGGGAACATTCGTCAAAAACGTTATTCTTTTTACAAAAATTCTTAAGTTTTGTATTTATATGGTAATATCTATGAATACTTTTAATGTTGTGTTTGGTATGAGTATCTGCGTCATAAATTAGACCTTAATGTTTAAATACTAAGGTCTATTTCAATTCAACATTTCCTAATTAACAGTATTATATTCCAGACTATTTGCCTAATAAAAAAATATATAGCTCCGGTGTAAATTCTTGCACATACCTACATTTTTATAGATAACTAAATACTTATACATAGAAAAAAAGTATATATTTATCCATTAAAATGAAAATCTTAAGATACAAAAATCATCATCATTCCAGCTGATACTCAATCATTTCTAAACATAATCATTATACTTATGAATAAATTAGATTAAGGCGCGGGTCCTGTCCAATGTATATTCTAAAGAATTGTGCCATTAATTTATACTCTTCAACTATTTAGTCAAAAGCTAATTACCAAACTTGATATATATGCCTCAGTAGACAGACCTAAGTGTCTTTTTGGCCAGTAGGTACTTATAAAACTTACTAAATGATCATTTTTATTAATTTTTTTGTTTATGGAGCTGACTTTAGAGATATCAAATTTCAGAAGAATAATTTGTGTTAATAAATTAGACACAAATATTAAAGGAGTGACATTTAAGAAAAACGATACTAATCGTTTGAAATCTTAAAAAAAAAGAAAATCTTAAAAGTCGCCGGTCCATATCAACTAGCAATCTTTATTTCTTGTTATATGTTATCTTTTTGGTTTGAAGTAATCGATGGAATTAAAAATCAATATTAAATCGTGTATCGGAACCATGTCTTCATCAATAACTGAAAATTTATGTTCAGCACGACCAGTACAAGACGAAATTGCGGCCGCCGGCTCCCCTTTGTAATCAGTGCAGAATTATAAAGCCATTGCAACACCGCAGGGTCTGTTCCTTGAGTTATTAAGAAAGTTATATCTCAATGAAGGTATTTAAGGAACTTGGATCAATTAAATATGCAAGTTTTCCTGATCTCCTGAAATTAGATCGTTACAATGTTTGATATAATATTTGATCTCATCAGTAGCGGGGTTGGAATATATGCCTCATTCTCTGACTATCCACGAGGTTAGATTTCAATTTACAACAGGGCAGGCATTTGTGTGTTAAATTTATCAGAATATATATATGTGTTCGGCGTCAAGTGGTTTCATTTTTCGACAGGGCAGGTATTTGTGTGTTGAACTTATCAGGAACAGATATTTTTTGCGATTTTGAGGTTGCGATTTTCGATGGGGCGGATATGTTTTTCACATTGAACATTTGTGTATTGAACTTATCAGGTTTATTCAACAAGGTTTCCGAATCACAGTTCCAAAGATCCTTCAACAACTGCTCCTCGAACTCAAAGCCACAGTAGAAATATGAGCAGTTTGGACACAAAGCCTAGTCAAAATCCATTTACATTCCTATCTCCATGCCTAGACTTCATTCAAGCAATATAATCGTCACGTTTTTTTTCAATCGAATTTTAGTAGTTATTGTAGCTTACAAATAACATAAGTAGGTTATACTATCATGGCGCTACTACGGCACTTCGAAAACTGCTTAGGGGCCTCGTCGGTACGGATGTTTGTGTTAGTGTACTGTTTTCGAACATTTGTAGATATCCCTGCTGTTCATATTTGTACTGTGTTACATCTCTTCCTATTTTGAATAGCAAAAATGTACATTATCTTTTTGATTCGTCCAACACAATTCGGACACTGAACTGCGCACAGCGGGTGGTCTTAAAAATTGTTTTTTAATTTATATTTAAGTACATTTCTTAAGTTTGTTTATTATCAGTGAATATTTGTTTAAACTAGCAGCTAAAACATATTTTACATTAAACATTTATCAGTAATAAGGGTCGCGGTATAAAGACGACCAAGGGATACATAGCCGTATTAGTATGCATGACTACAAACAGCTTTACACCTAGAACACCAGATCTCTCATCATCAGCATTTTTAGCAGCTTTAAGACGTATGGCAGCTAGACGAGGAGCACCTCGGCACGTGTTCTGTGACAACGGAACTAATTTTGTAGGAGCCAGTCGTCGACTACATCAAGAATTTATACACCTTGAAACAATTTTAGACGCTAATTTTCATTCACAAGTCGCAGACATGAACATAGAATTTCATTTTAATGCACCAACGCTAATGCTGGTGGATTATGGGAAGCTGCCGTTAAAAGTCTCAAGCATCATTTACGAAGAGTTATCGGCGAGCAGAAACTGACGTT
>DVZK01000693.1:0-11119 GCA_018236665.1 Calephelis perditalis | reverse complement strand
ACCTATCACATTGTGGGACTGAGTCTCTTCGGCTAGTCGTGGGTGCCCTACTTTTGCCTCCGCCTCCCCCCTTCGGGAAAATGGCCGTAAAGATAATTACTTATTTTTAATTTTGATACGATAACAAAATGGCAGGATTCCTCTTTGTACAAAAACTAATTTTTAAGCATTATGTAATTTTTTGACGTAGAGATGCAAAGAACCCATTGCCTCTTGGTGAACTCTTCAAGTATTTTAAATTAACGGATGATTATTGCACACAGTCAGATAAGAAACACTGATATATTTCAGCGATCATAGCTAGAAGAGTTTTTTTTATTTATAGTTCGAGTTTGATCAGTGAATAAGCACATAATTTTGAAATTTGTATGTAGACCTTGCGAACTTTGATACAGGTTTGCGAGGCGTCATATGTACCAGCTTTAATAGCGTATATATAGTAGCCTGTTCGCTAGTACAAAGTCATTTAAACACAAGTTAAAGTTTGTTGTCGAAAAATCTCCATGACACAAAAAGAACAATTTTGTTTGAGAGATAGAAATAGATAACTTAGAAATACACGTATTTAATTTGTGTAAAATACCAATGATATTAATAGAGCATTGCTCAACTAAAGCTGGAATGTTAAGAACACAGCAGCTTTGTGGTTCAGGCAACAAAATAATATATAGTAGGTGTAAAGGTGGTGCTAGTGACAACCGATACTCAGATTTCATGAGCTCTTTTATGCAATAGCTCAATATTTTTTAATGCGCCTGAGACTTACATGAAATAAAATTATAGTGAGTTTGTTATAATAAATTATAATTAACTTTTTCACAGGAATATAGTAGTCAATGGAAAAGCAATGTTTTACGAAGGTGATATAAAACCAGTTGTTAAAAGAGTAAGGCCATATAAAACCCTAATTATCAACTTACCGGCTAAATCTTTTGGGTTTTGGGTGCTTGCTAATACAAAAGTTGAAGCATGTTACGAAGAGAGCATCAGCGAAGAGGAAAATTCAGTTGAAGAACAAGATATTAATACAAATGAAAAATCTTCTGTGAAAATAAAGCGTTCAGTCTTTTCAGAAAGTTTTGTAGAAAATAAAGATGAAAAAGATGAAGATGTGGAACTTTCTGGAGAATCATTCACTGAAACGCAAAATTTAAATATAACCAAGAAAAACCAGGAGCTGTTTAAAAGAATTGATAACATGAATAATAATTTGAAAATAGTTCATAAGATATTTAAAAACAATGCTAACACAATTGATGATGAAGCAAAGAAGAAGCGTCGTCACGTTTCTAATGACAAAGAAAATTTTACTACACGCAAATCTAAATTAATACCAAGAAAAGTCAATGATGAAACCGCTCGGTCAAAGTTATCTGACAAAATCTTGAAACGAGCTGAAATTATAAGAAAGAAAAGAGCAAGAAAGTTGGCGAGTGCTTATAAAAATCAAAAAAATATCGAAATGAGGGATAATTCGGACGGACGACTTATGAAAACCAGTAAAAATGAACAAGGTAAGCAAATGAATATCAAAAAACTAAAATCACGACGCGATTCAGCAGACCTAACCGCAGACAGATTAGAAAGACGGCGGAGAAGCGTAAATTCAATAAAAAAATACATAGATGAAGAAATTCTACCTGACAGACTTTTAGAGATAGAAAGTACTGAAAAAATAAAAAATGGAATAGTAAATAAGATAAAGAAATTAACCAAATTATCTTCAAACACTGAAAGCAATATAGAATACGACGATCATGAAGATTCTGGGGAAGGGATTGTTATTAAAACAAAAGTAACAGCTGATAGTGCTCAGTTAAATGTAAGCGACAAAGCTAATCCAGGGTTAGTAAAAGGAACTTTACAAGATATATTAACACTGCTATCAGATTTGAATAAACATTTGAATAAGTTTTGGAATACAGTGACTGTTGTAGAATGAGTGGATTAAATATATTTGTATTAAGCGGATGAAAATACCAAAGACTTTTATCACAAAATAAAGACAGTTAGTCCATATTTTGTGCTTTTATCGTGTATTGTAGAAGGAAAATAATCGTTAGGCGCTAATTACAAAATAAAAATGGGAAAAGCAGTATTTGGAAATACTTGTATTACAAGTTATGTTCAACTAATATTTTATGTTAGCTAAATTAGAATATTTTCGTGGTTTTTAATTGGAAATCATTTAAACTTTGTGCCGCAACTATTTATTATTGTAGCCAAATGAAAATACTCCTAGTTAAAATATATTAGATATCTTATTAAGTTCTCACATTGCATTATAGTCAAAAATTAAGGCATGTTATATAGGCATATATTTTAAGTTCATAAAAATGTACTGTAAAACTATAATTTTTTTCATTAATGATAAATTAAGTATTAGATGAGTCTTAGCTGTAACTTTGTAAATATTTTTAGAAATATAAATACTTTTTTATGTACTTTTAGTTTTATTACAAGGTCTTTTTATTTCTTTGAATTTTTATCAAATTATCTCCGTCACTACGCTAGATAAACATAGAGTTCTAGAAACGTAATAGTCGATCGTAGTTATAATAAGTATATTGCGTTTCTTACGTGAGGTGAACAAAGTCACCATTTTCTTAAAATGACAAAAGATACACCGGGCCTCTATTAGAAAGATGGAGATCGACCACAAGGCTTGAGTTCCAAAAAAGTTAGTCAACCCTAAACGCGAACGCTAGTATGAAAACCGAATCCCTGTGGCCTAACATACTTTCCTAATGTATAAATGCCTACTTGGGGGACTTTAATAATATATTAGGTTTTAAAAAAGGCACAATATGCTCATTTAAGTACATAATATCTACAGTGTGATTTTTTCCTTGCGTGAGAAACAATTCGTTAGATTTTATTACCCAAAACTTTGATGCTCTTTAACATATTTTCATTAAATTTATAAAATAAACACGGAGACAATAGTTCTTCTAAAATTTATTTCATATCCAAAACTCTGTGACGTGGAAAACTATATATTGATTTAATCAAGGACAAAAATACATTAAGTAATATGACAGATACAAAAAAATGGTAAATATGTTTTTAGACTTTTACTTTTTGCTAGTACGGAATTCACAGAAAATTTCATTCCATAGGGATGGGACTATAACGAGGAATGAAGAAAAAAAGTTGCCAAGTTATAAATCGGATATTTATATGCATTTAAAACTTCATTAAAATCTGTCCAGCGGTTTATTAGTTAAAGCTTAGTAAGGAATATAACTGGGAGTTATTTGGGCTTTAATAGATTTTATGTAATTTATCTACTTAACAGGAACCGACCAGTTTTTGACTGAGGTTTATTTGACCACCTCAACATTCGAGGGTGTAACTATAGTGTAGTGTTCACGCCTAATGTCATCGATCAACAGCAAGGCTGGGCTTTATTCCCCAGAAGAGCATGTATTTGTGTGATGGATATCTAGATGTGTGCATTTCTAGGTTTGAATGTGTTTGATCTGTTTATTAAATGTATTCTGGTATTTTGTAAGCATTTATATGTATTAGCGTCGTTGACTAAAACCCATGAAACAAGCACGTTATTGAGTAATGTCACCAAGAACATTTATTTGTTTATAGTAAAACTAAATAGCTTATTTTTAAACAAAAACAACAAGTGGTGGTACAATGTAATTTATTTATTATTTAACAACATGTTTGGTTAACCACTTTCACAATCACAATAAAGTTAATATGAAAATGGTCACCTCTAAACTTTTATACATTACTAATAGGGACCTTGTAAATAAATTTAACAATGCATTGCAACAGTATGATAAAAACGAATCGTTAGCGAACAAGCCTACTATACAAGACTACGAGAGAGTTGATTGGAAAACAAACTGAAAGGTCGAGAGATAGATCATTATCATATGGCAGTTTTGTACAGCCAAGTCAGCGAACCGAACGTAATTATCAATAACAACAAGGTTGACGAAAGCTCAATCCGATTTTTATTACCTAAAAACATTGTCAACAATAACCTCTTTCTCGTTTTCCCCCATAATTCTAATTTAAATGTAATCCTGGATAAACTTCTAACCTTCCCTCTTTAATAACAATACAACATACGCTATGAACCACGTTCATCGTTTAAGTTATGGTTTTACGAATTATCATTTTCTTTTTAGTTTATACTTTAAATATTTTGGTAAATTTGCAATTTTAACACTAGATGTCACTAATATTAAAAGCTAACGTATTATGTGACCTTATTGACCAACTAGTCTATTAAAATTATATGTACGATCAAGGAAAACTTCGATGTTTAGGAAAAGGATAATATGTATTGGACTCCAATGTTTTCGCCGATCGTACTAGTGTAACAAATTTCTTCTAGTAAAATTTGACAAATAAAACAGAAGTAAGACTTTTCCGTTTATTATAGAAATGATTTTGTTTAAAAATGTATTTCGCAACAACTTTTATTTTTGTGGCACTTAATGTCAGTTCGTTATTTCAACATCTCTCTATAATAACCAGAAAAGCCTTAAAAATTTATACAAAAGTTTAACAAATTTTTGTTTAATACTGGCGTCATTGTGTAAAAGCTCTTGTGTAAGTGTGAAAGACGTGTCGTTGTCTCTAAGTTGTCTTTGTATTTTATTTAATACCAAATGAAGTGTATAATTGTGTGATCCCGATATTTATCTTGTGACGTTACTTTTATTTATTTTTTTTCATTTTAATTTGTAAAAGTATTTTGAAGATACAACCTTAACGTTCGTTCATTTTTATTTTTTACAGTAATAATCATAATCCCAATAATACATTAACACCAATTATCCACTCATATATTTTTCACAAATCAGTCATACCTTAATTTTTAATCCCATCGACATATTTTTTATTTTCAATGTATTATATTCAGTTTCTTTAATTTGAATTATTAATAAAATTAACCAAAACTGAAAAATGTTTCATAATTCAAGTTAATTGATTATTTTTCTATCACACAACATAGTATAAATATTCAATCACACTAACTCTGTATTCGGTGTCAATAAAATCCTTACGAGTTTTCAAAAATCGGGATCAGCTGTATGTAAAAAATATCATATAACGTATAGTAAAGCCATCGCAGGCCAAAAAGTCATAAAATCCTAAATGATCTAACTGAACATACATATTAGACACAACAGTATATAATAATATACCCTGAGTGAAAGAGTCATAAGATCAATTTATACAAATTATATAATTGTACATTCAAATATGAGAAAATTCTGCAATTGGTCAAATTCACTTAGGTGCTTAAATTATTCTACGGCGGTGTTGAATGCGTGTCAAAATTTGTTTTATTAAACAATTTACAATTAATACTACTCTACATTTCTACCTTGTATAAACCTCTTCATAAAATCGCTATCATTGGTAAATAAACCAGTCAGAAACATTACTGTGAATTGCTAATCTTCGAAAATTGATCTACATTTATGTTTATTGTATACTTAATAACAGAAACAACACGCGTTATATTCTTCAGTAGCTCTATAATAGCATCGAACAGATTTGTATGTGATTTGCTATCACCCAAATTCCTTAAAAGTGCAACTTTAAGCAATATTATTCTAATATTATAATTACAATTGTTAACATTAACACCAAACATTGAAAGCTTACGATGAAGAGCCTTAAGCGCCTAAGTGGTAAAGTAAATAAATATATTAATAGAGAAAACGACACACACACATCAAGAGCTGCACATGATCATGCAAACCTTATTAATTCACAACACAATTTCACTGTAGTCGTCTCATTTCAAATTAGTGACAATTAGCGGGTTCATTTATAAGTTTCGTTACTCCTTAAACACGCTACGTACCAAAATAAATTTTCTAAATCTATTACTATACGAGAGCCAACAACGAAGATTACAGTTTCTAAGATAGATCGAAAGACAGAGAATTAGAATATAGATAAAGACACAGTTTTCATGGACTGGAAAGTGATTGGACATCAGGACTTTTGAAATCGGAAATTTGGTCATGTTAAATTATATAAAAACAGGTTTTGAGTATATCTTAATTCTATTATTGTTTATTTACTACGAACAACAGTTTAGCTAGAATTGCCATGCACATACATAGAACTATTATCGTAATACATGATAAACCTAGCCTAAACACACGTACACTGTGAAAATTTAATGTTACTTCTTATATTATTAAGATTGTGAAGGTCTGAGTAGAGATAATGAATGAATCTTTTGGGAAAGATCACCCAACTCTGTTTAAATATTAAAGACTATGATAGCTAGGCGTGCACAAAGGAAGTCTATCAAAGCTATGAAAATATTCTTCAGTGTGCCATACAGTGCGAGAAATATTCTGAATTCAGAAAATAGAGTAGCTTTTCCAATAGTTGATCAGAAATTATTGATTTATCGTATTTACAATATGCAATATGTGGATGTATATTAGAATAGACATTAACGATCTGATTTAGCGAGGACTATTGAAGTAGGTTAATTCGTAGGTTTAGATTCACTATGAAATTAATGAGGTTAAGAATGGTATGACAAAATGATTGCTGGCAAGCTTATTTGCTATATGATTATTATAATGGCAAATTAATGATTGTAATACATGATGTGCTGATTCCATAGTTACTATTGAAGAATTAGGAATCTAGAAGAAGAGTGGATTATCGTAATCCGAGTGAAGTCAAGACGATCTTAGATGAAATATTTAAAGTGATAGTTATCAAGATGCTAAGTGAATTATGTAAATGGCGCGAGCGGACGTGCCGCGTCGGGCGCACAGCGTTAGTTTATTTATTTATATATCACAGCTTTTGACGATAACAAATCTTTTGCATTTGCAGCTTAAACGTGGAGCCAAAGGTTCGAACCATTACCTTCCTATTAGCTTAAGCTTTTCCTTATTCGTAATATCACTATTTGAATCTCGCGATCTCAGAAAACATCCCAATTGAGTTAGTAATTCCATCTTGTTTTATTATTACCTTTGTTCACTTAAATTTAGAATTATGATATTTTCGTGTTGTTTATTTATGTTTATTAAAACAAGTTGTACATTTTTTACTGTTTTTAAAGATGTTATAGCGTGTAGTGGACATATCTGCTATGTATGAATTGCATAGGTATCAGGTACGTACAAGGGTTATAAATCTTGTATTGGAATGTCAACTGAGATGTTTGCCTTTTTGTGACACAATACAATTTTCTAATAATTTATTTTGTTTTTTAGTTGTAACATCATCATGTAATTTAATTTATGTTTTAAATTTTAAGAGTGTCTGCAAAAAGCGCTTTCTAATCAGATTCAATAGAGAATTTACGTCTGCCATCAGTGAATCACAATCTATGGTCGAATAATTTGCTCTCACAATGTCTACTACTCCTATGCATAAAACACCGATAAAACATTATAATCGCGTCAACTAGACTAACTTGATTCAACGGTAAAACAACAAGAGATCTTGTTATCTACAACTTTACATTACACTAAACGAATATTTGATCTTATATTAAACATGCAAGAACATAATAGTAACGATTACAAACAACGATGCGCAGAGCACGCTCGTAGTACCAGTAACAATACCTATTTTATTCGATGTGGATATTAAGGCTAGGTCAATTACAGTTATATACACCTAAACAAAATACACAGACACGATATTGATATACACTGCATAAGCACGCATGCAAAAGATTTAATGCAAAAGACGAAGAACAGGAGTGGACAGCGCGTAAGCTGGAACGCTGCAACGCGGTGCAGTTTGAGACACATCAAGCTTGGAATTTGGATGAAACAAATAGCGAGAATGATCGAATACATTGTTATTTCAATGTAAGATATTGCAAAGATGTAAAGGCGAAGAAGAAACAAGTTGAGCCAGCTACACGCGTGCTATGTTTCTTAAATTAACCATCTTTTATTAATTACACTGTGTTATTTAAAAATTTCCTCTTTACACTTAAATAACAATATATCACAAGCATCAATATATGAAAGTTTTTCAAATTGGCTGTATTGACCGCTCGGATTTGACTGACTTTTTGACCAGACGTTCTGTTATGCTGCTTCGAGGGTCGCTTTCCATAATTCATGAATGTATAAAAATATTATTGCTCATTATTAAGCACCAACGCGCCACTAGCCATCTACGTTCCGAAAAAATTTAGAATTTGAATTTCTCCTAAGTGTTTGAGCGTGGATGACACGATTCCTGAATTGATTGTCTCCTGTGGGGTATGGGGTTGTGTGATCGGGTTGTGAAACATTTTAACAATGACCTTAGCACAGCTACATCATGTATTTAGATTAATATATGTTCGACGTGCGCTTCCGCTGGCTTTTGGCGGCAGCGCGTGGTTCACTGCATCACGCATTTGCTCTCTATTTGCGATTTTAGCTCGTTCACCTGCGTTTCAATGGTGTTTTTCAACTCTGAAACATAAATGAAGTTTAATTTATTTTTTACCTGTTTTAGGGGCTGTGCATTCATTTTCCTATTTTAAAATTGAAAGCCTTTATTTTCTCAATTCAATTTTGTTTTTCAGTTCATAAGTGATTTCACTTTGGGTATAAGTGGATTATAAAAACGACATGAGCACAAGTACCACTTCTATGGTCAATTTAAATGAAGTTTTTTTGCTGATTTTTTGTAAAATTGTAAAGGTGAATATTAAATATTTAAAGATCTTTCTGTGGTAGATAAATAAAAAAATAATTACATTTGAAATATATTCTTGTCTAATGTGACGTGTATTTAAAATAAGTAAATTCGTCTGTTGTGTGTCTTCCTATATAATAAGAAAACTACTTACTGGTGAACTCATCCTGATCTTCAAGCTCCGCTTCTGCTGCCAGCTCCTCGGGTGTCTTTTTCTTCCTCATCAACGGATTATCAGGTTCTGCTTGTTGTTGTTCCACCATCTCTTCTTTCTTTGGGATTTTGTACTGAAAATAAATATTTATAACATTTACATTTTTTAAATAATAGTCTTATTTTAAACACTTACAAACATATCTTCACTCAAAATCCCTTATGGGTTAAGCAAAGAGAAAAGAGTGCTAAATATCTCGACAACTTGCAGACCTATCTAGATTCCACCACATTCATTACTATCTTTTTTTAAAAAATATATAGAATAAAATAAAAAGCTTTAAACAGAAAATTATAAATAAGCCTAAACGAATGCAATTAACTCATCGATCAAAGGACATTATAAGTTTGTCAGTCTGTCATATGTGCCAGACTCGTTGGCTGTTGACGTTACCAAAATACTAAGAAATATCAACAGCAAGTAATACCCAGACCTAGGAGTTAAATTTTCTGAAACAAATTCTGGTTACGAATTCATCAAACAAAGTAAATTATATGTTTGTGACTTGACATGTAGATGATAAAAATACATGATAAAATATAAAAATCAGCTGAAATCCATTCCCGAAATATGTATCTAATTTGAGCCTTTTGATAATCAGCGGCTTTATTGTTTGTTCATAAATTTATTTAATTTTATTCAATTTTTGTAAATATCTTCAGTGGGTTCTCAATATAATAGAATGTTTGTTTGTGTTCATATAACAAAACTGTACTAATTTTTAAATGTTTTTTTTAATTATAAAGTATGACAGTATTGATAGATAACACAAGGGTGAGTTGTGCAAGGCTAAATAAAAGAAAAATAAGCCTGTTATCTGAATTGCCAAAATTTTCACAACCAGACGATCAGATCTTCTTTACGCCAAAAAGTTTACCCCTACAAGGACAGTTACTTTACTTTTTGAGTATACTATACGTGATACGCGTATCTTAGCACCCAACTATTTGTTGTCTTAAATATAAAGAAAATTCATCGCACGTAGTTGTGGGCTTATAAACATTAGGTGTACGAAGCTGTACAAATGCTTACATAAGGCTTCCGACATCATTTCTCATGGTGAAATCTATAGAGCGTTCTTCATTTAACTTCGTTATAATAAATTTATATCTTACCCAGCCCTTATCTATCCAGGGAGATAATACTTCTCTGGAAATATTACGTCAGTTGTTAAAACCTGTTTGTTTCTTCTCCTATTTGATTGAGTTGGGAAAAAAACAGTAGTTTAGGCGAGATATGTGAAATGTAGAGAACATTTCATATGTAAGAAAAAAATAAATACAAGTTTTATTTACGTTAGTCGTTATCTATCTACTTAATAATAATAAGTGGAGCCTACGGTTTTACTTGCATTTTATAATTTCATCGCCTTGCCTCAGGAATCAGTTAAGATATATAAAAATAATCTATCTAATATTTTTCTTACCATATCACCAAAATTACAAATGGGTAAAAAAACTTCATTGTATGATTTAAATCCTACATAGTTCGATTACAACAGCGTATTTAAAAAGAAATTAATGATGTATGTTCAAATCCTGTCAGTAGGGATTTTTTCAATAATTAGTAAAATTTTGTCAAAAACACAGAAGTCCTAAAATTAAAACATCTAACATAAAACTAGTTTGGGTACCGCGAATAGCACCAATATTTGTCCAATTTATTCCAAATTGACAAGTAAAACGTATTGTATTTGTATGATTGGTTGTAATACCTTTTGATTTCGCTCGATAAACAAACGTCAACGTAATAAACATTTCTAACATTTTGTTGTCCGCTTTATTTCATATTACGAGGAACCGAAGGTCGTCGCTCGATAGAACGCAAGTAATTTCCCAAAGGATCCGGACATATTTTTAGCAATGTTGCCCGTGAAATATATTTTTTACCCGTTTGGTAACTGCGTCTAAAAGTTCAACCGCCCGGCTTTTAAATTCTCAAAAACTGAAAAAAATAGCTATAATAAAAAAAGACGCGTTCCACTCCAGGAGTGCTGGCAGAAGTGAAAACTTGAATATTAACGTATAGCATTTTTGATATTTTGGTTAGGGAATAATATTGCACGAATTGCTTTAATTATCAGCACAAATATTATTTTCATATCAATAACCTGCGTTGGGCTTGACAAAAACTCGCTACAGTAAGACTACGTGACGGCTAAGAGCGTCGTCATATTATCTGTATAACGAACATTGCTCGTCTACACATAAAGCTTATTTTCAAGATGGAACAAATAGA
>DVZK01000692.1:0-11120 GCA_018236665.1 Calephelis perditalis | reverse complement strand
GTTGGTAATTCCAATTATATCCAAAGCAAATACAAGATTATAACGTAAACAAGGTTATAACGTAAACAAAGTTTGAAACTGGTTCGCACCGACCGCAGACGCATTTGCAGGCTGGTGACGTCATGACTCGTACGAGTACTAGGTAGGTACAACATAGCGTATTAAAATAGAAAGCATTTTGGCAGACTGTGTGAATGTGAAAAATTTAGGCATTTTTAAGTATAACACAAAATCCACAGATCGGATCACGATAAATTTAATAGGGGACCACCATCAAAATCTGTTGCCTAATTATGGAGTAACAGCGTAACAAACATGCAAAAAAATATACAGTCGAATTGAGAACCTCCTCCTTTTTTGAAGCTGGATTAAAAAATACTTATTCAAAGTTTCGCAAAGACAAATTCCATTACACAGAGAGTTGGTACCTTAAGTGTACACCATGAAATATTTACAAGTGCAAATAAGCAAAAGAATGACTTGTAGGAAGACGTAGCAGACTACAGACATAAGAGCGACGAGGAGAATAAGAGGAATGTTAAAAAGGAAATTATTGACGAAGAAGGAGAAAACAAAAATAATTACAACGGATTTAAACCATTTTAAAATTACAATAAAAGGAAGTTGTATTCATACATTATTCTCTATTGAATCTTCACTATTATGATAATTACCACTTTTATTTCCAAACAAAACATTTGTAAAAGTACGATATTTTCTGTTATCGTCTTTAAAATTTGGCAGGTCCTTTCAAAGTAAACCTGTATGTGGCGGCTCCTCCAGATAGGTTTAGATATTTCGTATAAAAAAATTAAAATTCTAAAGTAGGTGATTAACGTATCAGCTAATATTTTTAAAGAACGACGGGTTTATTAGCAGCTCGTTAGTGGTTTTGCAAAAATCACACATAGGAAAAGCCGCCCTCGGCTATAAAATCACGCTATTGCAATGATACACTGGCTAGCTTTACTGACGAACCATAAAAGTGTGGTATAGGCGTGAATGTTGATTAGAGCTTTTAAGTAGAAAACGAGCACAACACAAAACATTGTGGGGGTTTGCTATGACAATTGTCAATTCTGAGAATGACTTCTGCTGGCGCCAAATAAGTGGTACATTCTGTAAAACTCTTTACGTATTTAATAAACAATAAAAATTCCAACACTGGCAGTCGCAATCACAAAGATTTATATCCTCAACCTTTCAAATATTCAAATCAGTTGTGAATTTCGCAATTTCAGCGGGTGACTTGCATAATGTATGTCTACCCTCAAATTATGTAGATTTCAGTACTTAAGGCGTAAGGCGCTCAAGCGAACAACGTCTCGTATTTGGAGCAGAGCCTTTGAATTGTCATAATTTGGGCCATTCAACGTCAAGTACTAAAGATTTGTCGCGTTGGCTAAGATTTTCGTAAACTCTTGCCAGTTATTCAGCAATCCTTTTAGTGAACGAATCATAAGTGTTCTTAGAAGGTAATATAAAGTAAAAAAAAGCATTTTCACGCCCGTATCTTCACAGAAGTAAGCAGAGGTACTCACGGGTAGCCGAAGACACTTAGTCCCAAAATGTGATAGGTGGCAAGCCTATCTCCAACCGGGCACATATCCAATCCAGGGCAACGTTATTTTTATTAGAAAATTGAAAATACAAATTTTATATTTGTTTTCTTGCTCGGAGGTTTAACCCGGGATCTCAAAAAGTCAAGTCCAATGCCGGACCTCTAGACTACAGAGGCGATGTGATACATAAAAAGGATACAACTATGACGTCAAATAGCAAGCAGACAAATATGTCCATAGACATTTTTGATGGTCAGACAAATATGGAGAGGGATTTCCTGACAGCAATTTTGCATGAAAGATGAAAAACCAATAAGAGTAACAGTGCGTTGCTTAATTTAAACTAGAATCTCAAGAGTCTTTTAGGCCGGTTATATCCTGTATAACAACTTATACAGGGTTACATACCCAAACCCTCAAAATTTTGAAAGACGGTTCAGAAGCTTTTAATCTATGAAAGAAAAAGTATTAAGTACCTTTATCCCACGTTAAATACAATATGCATTTTTCGTTAACAAGGTATGAAGCTGATTCTGAAACTATGAATCGCATGCACAGGCTGATGACATTTTAACTCGTATCTACTAGGTACGACATAGCATGGCAACAATTGCAGTATTTTCGTGGACTGTTTCATACGAATATTTATAGAAGTAAGTATTAAAATTATACAATCATATTTAAAACTCACTTTCATTCTAACCCTAGCTTCCTTTTATTACAATTTGGCTGATCCTTTAAAATGTAACCTTGTATAATAAAGGAAAAACAGGCGATGTATACAAATCAGGCAAGTCACAGAAATATCAATGTTCTCTTTCTACGAGCTGCATGACAGTTGCCTATTTTTTATAAAATCAAACTACACAAATCAGCAATGCGGCAGGACATTGTATCGACTTATACATAAAGTATTTAGTATTAAAAAACAATTTTGCAATAATAGTATTACCTTCAGCTGCAGCAGCTTTCTTCAAGGCTCCCATGGAAATGCTTTTCCTAGGTACGGAGTCAGTGGTGTCTTTGGGCCAAGCAAATTGGTTTCTATACTCCGTGCTGGCTGCATCTGGTTCTTTAGCTGCCAATACCTCACCTAAGGCTGTTGTGGCCTGTACAAAAAGAGCATATTAATAACTAGCAAAAAAGGCCCAAATTATAGTTACTGATAGCATAGCAAGTTACACTAGCAAACCAATTAATAAATCTCTTTCTTGTTAAATGATTTTCGCGTAAGTTTCCTAAACGTTTTAATAATTAGTCATTGTTTTCATCAATAACCACATTGATTAGATAACAAGATCTTCACGTATCTGGACGCTGTGACTTCATTTTTCATTCATCATTACTTTACAATTTTTTTATAAAAAGTAAAAAAATATCTTCACGCCCTTATTCCTGAAATTTTAGGCAGAGGCACAACCAGGGCACCCACTACTAGCCTAATAAACTAAGTTATACAATGTGATAGGTGGCAAGCCTATCGCCATCTTTTTTTTAGATAACTAGATTACATTACGGTCAATAGTAGGTGATAGGTGCGTGATACTACTGCTGGCGGTTACACTCTTAAGTCATAACAAAAATTTTGTCCTTTTCAAATATTGCTAACTCACTCTAATGTATTACTCTCTCTTTAATTTTAACTTTATTAATTGACACTACAAGACTCAGGAAGAGAGGATTTAAAAATAATGTGGGGGGATTCATATTAGAGTGAGTCACCAGTATTTGGAAATGACATCAGGTGTATTTCTTACCATCAGGAAATCCGTCTGCTTGTTTGCTTTCCAATATCATAAAGGAAAAGTAAATTAATATGAATTGTATCTGTAAATTGAGTAAACATGTTTAATTGCATGTGACTATTGTCTACGAGAACTAAATATCTGATAACGTTACCGGTAATTAGTAGCTTAGATAGATCATGAAAGTGCTGGTTACATCCAGTACCCGACTTTTGTTCAATGACAGATTAATAAAAGATAGCAAAGGTATTCACATACAATGTTTTCTCGAATAAGTTAACGATATTTCAACAAAAAATTCAGAAAACGTAGGCATTTGAAAACGAAAGAAATAAGAAGAATCATAAATAAAAGCGAGTAAATTATAAACATAGTTTTGCCGCAAAAGTTCGGGCGTTTTCAGTTGATATCCATACGTCGCGAACTGGTCATTGAACTTGACCTAGTAAATATGGAATATTATAAGCGGTACAGCTAATTTATTTTAAGTATGATTTTTTTACTATTTTAATTAAGTTTAATGTCCAGGCCCAATTTTTTTATGATATTGGAAGGCAAACTAGCAGACGGATTTCTTGATAGTAAGAAATTCACGCCGCCTAGCGACCCCAAAGGTGGTAATGTTGCGTTGCTAACCTGAGGCCGGAGTGTTAGGCCTCGAGTAAAAGTAACTTTACCGGCTACCATGCCCGCAACCGGAACACGTAATGACGTTATGGCGGCAGGAATAGATAAGGCGGTGGTACCAATCCGGGTGAGTCGCTGCGAAATTCTACCACCTAGTGAGATGTCACGGTGTTAGTGACAATAAGCCTATGCACGCCTATTACGAGCTCCGTGGCAGAAAGGCAGATGGTCTATTCTGCGAAGGAGCCCAGAGCAACATGGAAAGACCTGGTATATCATATCACACCTTTGGTTCAACTGTATCCGTCCACCGTGGCTGCCGAGGACCTTCGGACTTGCTGCGACGACCGGCTCGCTCTGTATCGTTTCTCTGAGCACTCTAAAAAAAGAAAATATAGATTTTAGTATTTTACGTGTAAAATATACAAGTAAATACGCGTCATCGTAGATAAAAAAACTGTTAAAATTGCGTTGTCAACCTTCAGCTGGGAGGTTAGTTCCATAATTGACAACCTCTTAAATCAAAAAATTATAGTTCTCGCTTAAAACACAAAATATAAAAAGGTACCGAACATTTACCTTTACGTTTTTTACTTTTACGTGTCGATTGGTCTAAAAATGTGCTTCTCTTAGTTACCAATAAAGGCGCTCTTCAAAGTTTTCATACGAATAATTTACAGAGACGGTAGCGATTACAGTAAACTTGACAAGCCGTCAACTCATGGTAAGGGCTCAGGGCATTCTACATGCTAAGTGCGCTCAAATAACGCACACAGAGATAACGCTTACGGACATGAAATTGTGAATTAATGTAGACCACTTTAAGTGACTACCGCGAGAGTATACACACTTAAATATATTCACGTCCCTTGCAATGTAGGCAGAGAATATAAAGTGCCAATAGCCACAATTTCTGAAGACATATCTTGCTTCTTCCACGTTCACACTATTCTTTTCTTACAAACACACCAGTTTCGTAGACCCCAAATAAAAGTGGCTGTGATCAGCACGTCATCCGCTTGAAACAAGCATTTATGAACTTTCGTGCAACGAAAAATAGTTATTACAATAATTGTTCTGTGGGCGTTTTTTGATTCAGCATTAAATTTATTTTTTATTTCGGCTATCAGTAGTATGTACCTAAGTATTTGTTCCGCTGTTGAAGTTATCTATTTTTACTTCTGACTTGCTAGGATTGGACATCTAACGGTAAACTTAACTGCACTTTAAAATAATTTGTCATAAGTAATTACTAATGAAGCTTCTTAGAATCAAAATAAACATATAATTTGATATTTTATTGTAAAAACAATATATTTAAGAAACATGAATTGTTATATTTAATAAATATTAAAATGTAGTGACACACCAGAATGTAGAACCATGCTGTTATGTTGAAATGTTTTAACAACGTCTTAATACACACTAACAGTTCTAGTACCATTTCATTTGATTTAAATATTTTGGTAATTGTTAGTTAATATTTCTGTTCATTCTCAATAATAAATCGAACAACTAGATACGAGTGCCACAACAACTTTTTTTTGCATAAGCCAAAGATGACAACCCTTGCAGGACCGCTGACTCAGCTGAGTGTAGTTGTCAAAAACAAGGTGCCTACATGAGATTGACCTCTGTAGTTCTGTACCTATCTATATTTTATAGTTGAGGTGTCCTATTTGTTCAAGTTGTTGTTGATTTTTTTTTCTCCATAAGAAGCTCTACTGAGCATCTTCTTCGACATTACAATCTTGTCTTTAGACTAATGAGTAATTCTAATTTCTCTTAATCTTTTAAACTACAGTCTCTAAGTATAAGTCCATCAACTTTTACTTAGTGTCTGTTCTCGCTTTATCGCTTTAACCAACGGCCGGCTTTAGAAACCTCGTCATATGCAAATAACCAATGGCGACAATATACGTCTTGATGACGTCTTGGCCCAACGGGAATGGAAGGGACCTTTGCCACGCACACTACGCGACCGTCACCCATATTTTCAACATCTTTTTAACTAATTTATATTTTTAATGACTTGTATTCGGCAATCTCAAGTAAACTTATTTTCAAAAACCTACTGTACATATTCATTTAATTTATCCAAAGTTGGTCCGAGGGCCAACAAAAGTGGCGACCGTGACAGGACAACCAACTTAAAAAAGCGGATTCTAGGAAGTTCCATCGTCATCAATCTAAAGAACCAGCAAGAAAAAAGAGGAAACTACATTTTTGGAGCACCAAAAGGACACTCACGCCAAGTTTTACTGTGCATAAGCGGAGCAGCCTAATACTTGAAACCTGCACCATTAGCAGCCTACATTTTGCTCGTCAGCCTGCCATTTAACGGTGAGCCTGTTCCTAATCTTTCCTAATTTCTTCCTCTTCTAATTGTGTGAACACTTATGGTCATATTAATTTGTTTTTAAGTAACTTTTTCAATCAAGTTACCAAACTTTAAAATTTTACTACCATCATTTCAAAAAAATAACTTTGTCGAAAATATATTGCATCTTTCTTTATTCTAACTTTAAATAATAGGAAATTACCTGCTTATATCAACGGAAGGTTGCTGATTACTACAAACAAGGTTAATCCACACTACTTCATAAGCACTTTTATTCACAATTTCACATTATTTTTGCCTATTTTATCAAAAACTAGCTTTCGCTTGCTTATTTCTAAAAATTTTCACTGTAATTACACAATTAAGTAATTCATTTCAGCTTTAAAACTTCATTTACTAATACAAATATACATAACACGCATAAACAAACACTTTTCTATGCTTGCCTCAGTCAGCTATTCATTTGCATTTAACTAAATTCCAGTGCGATCTATCGAGTGCATTAAGTGCAACAGCTGCTCGGACCTTTTGACGTCACCCATTGTACTGCAGCCTGTAGCACCTGACTTCACTGATAAGACAACGGTTTGCGGCCTACGGATTGAGGAGCGTATGATATTTAATTTTCTAAACACATACTTTGTTGTTTACGTCTCAATAACGTAATAACTTCAACAAATTCAATACGATGGCAACAGAATTAAAAGAATTAATTGCCAAGCGCGGGGTAATCAAAGGGCGCGTTACTAAGTTTAAGAAATATTTAGATGGTTTGTTAACCTTAGAAAGTATTTCCAATATAGAAATTACGCAACTTAAGCTGAAGTTGTCACGCATTGAGACATTGTTTACTAAATTTGATGCACTACAAACCCAAATAGAATTACTTAACGAAGCCGATCAGGATAATGAGTTAACAACTCGAGATTTAATTGAACAAGATTTTGATTCTTGTGTTTCTATCGCGCAACAACTAATTAATGCTAACCTCCCCTCTGAACAAGAAGATAGTATAAATATTTCAAATTGTACACATTCAAACCATTGCCAGAATCAAAATCACGATGATTATGATAACCTGGGTTTTAAGCTCCCTGTGATACAAATACCTAAATTCGATGGAGTTTACTACAAATGGCTAGATTTTAAAGAGATGTATTTGTCATTGATACACGATAATAAAAAAATTAATAACATTCACAAATTTCATTATCTTACTTCTTATTTAGAGGGAGAAGCTGCGCGCGTGTTGAGTAATTTAGAGATTTCAAGTAATAATTATACTGACGCATGGGCACTCCTCTGCGAACGGTACGACAATAAGAGACACTTAATCAATAACCATCTCAAATCATTATTTAATATTGAAGCTTTCCGGGACACAGAAAAAACACTTAGATTTGTTATTGACCATGTCAATAAAAACTTGCGTGCCCTCAGCACATTAGGTTTACCTACTGAAAAATGGGATGCTATGGTAATTTATTTTATTTGTACTAAGCTTGATAGTAATACTATTTTTAAATGGGAGGAACATAGGAACAACCTACCTGAAATTCCGTCTATAACTGACTTCTTTTCTTTCTTAAGAAATCGTGCCGACGTTCTTGAAACGGTAAATCGAAATAAAATCGAAAAATCTGATCGGAACAAGCAAATTACCTATGCTCCTTCGACAAAACCCCATTCTAAAGCATTTGTTGCTGTTGCAAATAAATCTAAACCCCCCTCCGGGTCGAATTTCAATTGTATTGTTTGCCACGGCCATCACCGTATTTATGAATGTGCCGCATTCAAAGCTAAAACTCCTGAGGAGCGTAACTCTGATGTTACAAAGCTAAACTTATGTTTTAATTGCCTAAGACCTGGACATAGCATTCAGGCATGTAAGCTACCGGGATCATGTCGTTACTGTAAAAAGAAACATAATTCCTTGCTTCATATAAATCAAGATACGTCTAGTTTACCTAATATTAATTCGTCTATCGCTATGTCAGCGACTTCATCGTCTCAAGTATTACTATGTACCGCTAAGGTTCATCTCTCGAATCCACTAACAAAGGAGACTATCATTGCCAGGGCTTTACTTGATTGCGGAAGTCAATCGTCTTACATCACCGAAAATGTCAAACAAAGACTCAACTTGACTTCTCAGCCATCGAATGTCAGTATTGTCGCTATAGGCAATAACTCCTTGGATTTGAACCCAGAACGTTGCGCTATCCAACTTAAATCGACTACTTCATCATTTCAAGTTTCTATGTATTGCCTAGTTTTAAAATCTATTACTGATGAAGTGCCCCAAGTTCCGATTGATGTCAGTTCTCTGAATGTGTGTAAATTTGAGCTAGCTGATCCAAGTTTTTGCCAACCCTCCCCTATTGATATGCTTATTGGTTGTGACTTGTTTTGGGACTTAATAGGAAACAATAAATACTCTTTAGGGACTAATATGCTTAATTTGCGAAGCTCTAAGCTCGGTTGGCTAGTCGCTGGGCCTATTTCAAATTTGAGAACATTAACTAAACAAAATAAATCTACTTTGTGCAACTTAGCCACCAAGGGAGATTCATATGACAATTTCAACAAACATTTAGAAATGTTTTGGAAGTTAGAAGATGTTCCCCGCATTCAGCCTCTGTCAGAGGAAGAAAAACTGTGTGAAAGGCACTTTGTCTCTACCACTATTCGCCTAAGTAATGGTCGTTTCTGCGTGGGTCTTCCATTAAAGGATAGTGTCGATTGTCTTGGCGACTCCTATTGCACCGCTAGAAATCGTTTTTTAAGCCTAGAGGCTCGTTTAAAAAAAAACCCAGAGCTTAAACTATCATACTCCCAATTCATAAAAGAGTATGCCGATCTTGGTCATCTCACTATATTAAAACAGAAGCCTGCCTATCCCAACTTATATTTTCTTCCTCATTTTGCGGTAATAAGAGAGAAAAGCGAGTCAACTAAAATAAGAGTCGTATTTAATGCCAGTGAGCCTACAACATCTGGCTTCTCTGTTAATGACCTCCAAATGGTAGGACCTACTATCCAAGACTCTCTTTTTAACATACTTTTACGTTTTCGTCAATATAAATATGTATTTTCTGCCGATATTGAGAAAATGTATAGGCAGTGCCAATTGAGGGAATCTGATCGTAATTTACAACTTATATTATGGCGTGAGCAAGAGAGTGATCCTATACAAGTTTTACGACTAAATACCGTCACGTATGGTTTTGCTAGCGCAAGCTTTCTTAGTACTAGATGCATCTGGCAGGTGGGTGAAGAATGTGACGATTCTAAAATAAAAAATATCATAAAATATGACTTTTACTGCGACGACATTCTGACAGGTGCGGATAGTGCTGATGAATTACGTCATATTCAAAGCGCAGTCTCAGATGAGTTGAGGAAAGCGTGCTTTCTCCTGAGAAAATATCGATCTAACCTCTTTAACCTATTAGATTCAAAGGTAAACATTGAAAATTCTAATTTAATTATTAGTAATGCTAGTAGTACTTTAGGCATTGGATGGTCCCCTGATACCGATCAAATTCACTTTCCTTTTAGTCATACGCTCGACTCTGTGTGTACTAAGAGATCAATACTTTCGTCTACATTTAAAATATTTGACCCACTAGGGCTTCTGTCCGCTTGTACTATTAAACCCAAAATTCTTATTCAAAAGCTGTGGGCGGCTAAGTTAGACTGGGATGAACCAGTTCCTGCTAATATTAAATCTCTTTGGATTAAATTTGAGCACCAAATCAAAAATTTGACATCCCTTCAAGTCCCAAGGCATGTAATAATCAATAGTGCTAGGCTCATTGAACTACATTGTTTTTGTGATGCCTCGTCAGATGCATATGGCTCTTGTATTTATATAAGATCCATAGATAACAAAGGGAATGTGTTGGTACGTTTATTGTGTGCTAAAGCTCGCGTATCACCTATAAAAGCTTGCACAATTCCTCGTTTAGAGCTTTCAGGCGCCCTATTAGGGGCTCAATTATCATCAGCTGTTCTAGGTGCCCTAAGGTGTAAAATAGATCGCCAAATTTACTGGACAGACTCTAGCGTTGTTTTAGGATGGTTAAATATGCCTAACAAAACTAAGACGTTTGTTGCAAACAGGATCGCAGCTATACTTGAACTTACTGATGCCAAAAATTGGCGTCATGTCCCTACATCTGAAAACCCTGCAGACCAAGCTTCCCGTGGTGTTGATCCACAAAATCTTATTGATTCAGAGCTTTGGTGGCATGGGCCTACATTTCTCAAAAAGGACGAGCAGTTTTGGCCTAAAAATCTGGCAAGTTGTGTCGATCTTCCAGAGTTGATCGCTATGCCTTCTCTAGTAGTTAAAGATAAATTACCCCCCACCTTAGCCATTTTTGAACGTTTTGAAAAGCTAAGCACTCTACAAAGAGTTTACGCTAGAGTACTAAGGTTTTATTACAATTGTAAAAGCCCTAAAAATAAATTAACTGGTACGCTAGAAGTTCCTGAGCTTAAAAAAGCTTTAACCATGTTAATAAGACTAGCTCAAAATGAATCGTTTCCTAGCGAGATAGCATGTCTACTTTCACATAAACCTATAAAAACAAACGCTCATTTATGTTCTTTAAATCCGTTTATTGATAATGAAGGGATACTTAGAGTCGGAGGACGTATAGATACCTCAGTATATCCGTACGATAAAAGACACCCTATAATTTTAAGTTCGAGTCATCGTTTAACAAAGTTAATATTTCAAAGTGAGCACTTAGTATTGTTACACACCGGACCTCAACATTTATTAGCTTCTATAAGAGAGCGCTACTGGCCTATAGGAGGTCGAAGATTAGCACGAGA
>DVZK01000691.1:0-11124 GCA_018236665.1 Calephelis perditalis | reverse complement strand
CAATCCGGGTGAGTCGCTGCGAAACTCTACCACCTAGTCAGATATCACGGTGTTAGTGACGGCAAGCCTATGCTCGCTTTTACTGGCACAGGAAGGCAGATGGTCTATTCTACAAAGGAGCCCGGACCAACACGGGGACCAAGAAATATTAAGATATTAAAGATATTAAATATTTGTACTTTTTTTCTGAGATTCTGTGTTAGATTAATTTTTTGATTTTAGTTTGAGTTGTAGCATGCCTGTGTATTAATACGAGTATATAGGTAAAGAACTGCATTGAATGACATTAAATAAGAGCGTCTTCGGATAGTCTTGGGCACCCTGGATGTACCTAAGCCTACCTTTTTGGGGGATATGAGCTTGAAGACATATAGATAGATTAAATCTATTGGACACCTCTGTGGTCTAGCGGTTCAGTTGTTGGACTTGACTGCATGAGGTGCCAGGTTCGGATCCTGGGTCGGGCAACAAAGAGAAGGGTTTTTCCAATTTTCTAATAAAAAAATATTGCTCGGGATTGGAAATAGGCTTGCCACCTACATCACATTGAGGGACTTAGTGTCTCCGGCTAGTCGTGGGTGTCCTGGTTGTGCCTCTGCCTAGCTCTTCAGGGATATGGGCGTGAAGACACTTTTTTTTTATTTGACACAGACGAAAGAAAATTTTGTTTTACAATATTTGCTATATACACTTGCTGCACTATCCTTTCAAGAACGATGTGTTGGTGTAAAGGTCTAAAAGAAATCCTCATTTATTATTCGTTGTAAGTTTTTCAGGCGTGAAAGTATCTTTTATCGTAGGTTCAGGTGTATTTTTTGTAACTTGGAGGTTGACTCAATCAATGGTACCTACACATTTTCTTTATTTTATCTTTTAATGTGCTAGAAATTTTCGACGATTTAATTGCAAGAACCTCGTATTTGAAGGTTGGAGCATGATATCTAGTAGCTAATCTTCTTAGTATGTAAATTAATTTCTGTTTCCCAGAGTCGTCTCATCACGCGTGTACGGATGGCCCGATTTTGCCACATTTTTATTATGTTAATTATTGAAAAGGTTTTTATAAAATTAATAATTTTGTGAGTTTGTCATAATTTAAGACTAATAGTTATGACAGTTCAGCTTCCCTCAGGTCAGCTAAGCTTATGTATAAAAAAGTGAGCCTCTGTTTGCCTAAGTCATCGCATCGTACCTGAACGGAAGAACCAAATAACTAATAACGTTTTTTTTTAAATTGGTAAAACCCCAATAAAGCTTTAAAAAATGTGTACTAAACAACCAAGATCCAAATCAAGATCAATAAATGTGGGAATATGCATGGGTGACCAAGGACTGCACTACGGAAAATCTAAGTTTAAAATGTCGATGTTACTGTATTCATAAAGTTCATCAGTGCGATGTACGTTAGTTCGACAGTACGGTGTGACGAAGTGTTGGATTGAGAATGTTCATGAAATCGACGTACTGAGCTTCAAACGTTGGATTTCGATATAGGTACACTATAATATACACTACACACACTACACTATAATATGATTGGTGACTTATCTATTAACAACCGGGAACTTGTTTTATCCCGTGCAGCGAGGGTCGTGTTTAAGAGAAAATTTAAAAACGCATTCCGAGTTTACCAGCACGGGGTTTAAACCCGAGAACTTAACTCGTTAACGTCAACACCAAGTCCCTAGACCACAGAAAATGGTCTGTGTTCTTTTTATAATCGTACATATATTTTTGTTAGTGCTTGGGGTGTGTTCAAATGGTTATATATATAATAACATTAAATGAAAACACCTTTAACAATTGGTCCGATTTCGAACAAGTAGTTTTTTTTATATAAAACTGACGTAATCCAGATAGTACTTAGCTACGTTGCTGATGGGTTGTGTTGTTGGTTTAAAAAATGCATAATATAGCTGAAATATAAGATTCATTTATCGTGCCATCAAAGGATATAATGAAGACTCAAGTTCGGAATACAGAAAAAAGCGGTCGCCCCGCTATGTCACACAAGTGGTAAAAGCTGTAAAGGCGCGAATTCAAAGAAATACCACCCGCAAGCAAAAAACTGTTAGCCCTACAGGTGGGGTTAAGCAAAACCACGGTGAAAAGGGTATTGAATGAAAACTTAGGACCTAATGGACATGAGACTGATTCCACGTATTGTTGAAGCAGTACGCAGGAAAAAAAGCACCGGCAAATTCTTTTGTCGTACGAATTTTTTTTTATTATGGAGGAGGTTATGAAAGGTGAGTGTAAAAACAGAGATTGTATTTAAATGTGATTTTTTTCACATCTTAAAGTAATGAAATTTTTCATAAACCTAGCCAGAACGGATGTAAGAGTTTCAGTTAATGTTGAAATGCGGGAAAAAGAAAATAAAACGATGGATGGTAGGTACACAGTGGATATATAAAACAATACTTATGGGAAAAGATCTCGCTCCTCAACTCCAGCTCTCTTTAGAGGGTAGTTGGAATATTTTTTCCAACTACCCTCAACTCATGCAATGTCGGGAAACAAAAAAGAAACACCGGCTCTTCCCATGCGGCCTCGTTCTGATCCGGTGGTAGATTTTTTTATTTTAAAGACGCGTCACAGGCGCCTCTTGTAGGTTTACGTGAAATAAAGATAATTTATTATTATTATCATGGTCAACCTCCAGGAAGAACCAGCCCTTTTTAGGGTTCCTAGCGATCGCGTTTGTCTCATTCGAATTACGACATCGCTGAAATGTCTGTGTGGGAAGATATTCCAGCACAGAAGACACGCACCGCAGCCTCTAAAACATCAACCTAGTTTCTGAAAACTGGGCGAAGACCATCCAGAGCAAACAACAGCCCTCCATTTCCTCTACTCGGCTCGGCTCGTTCACTCGGCTGTCCACAAAGGCGCCACAAACTCGGGTGCCAAAAAATAAATAAATTCAGAAGTTTTTGACTTCATCGCAAACAGAGAGACAGACAGGTGGAGATCAGAAGGCTTCCCTTAGCTGGTTGGCAGCAATTTTTAAGATTTTTTTCCTTAAACCCCTTTGCCATTCTTGTGGTTTGTTGGTCTAAGCGCATCATAGTTTTTCGAATAGAAATAAAAATTCATTTATTTTACATAGACCATACATGAAGCATTTGTGACGAGTTTATATAATACTAAATAAAATCTACCACCGTTTAAATAGTACGATTCATTCGGAAAAACGTCCTCCATAGAATATTTATTTACAGTATAATCGATAATAATTTCGGTGCTCACGCGATGTTTGCGTGATGTGTCGCTTGTTTCCTCTAATTGTAGTGTAACTGGGCAGTGCCCATTACCTACAAGCCCTAGACCAGTTATTTTCCGATGTGATCTTATAAATAGTCTGTAAAATAATGGCGTAATTCTTTTTGTGTTTCACAAGTATCTGTATCGCACACTCTGGTATACGACCCTTATGCAAATGCTACAAAGTTGCAACTTTCTATCAAAAACTACAAAACATTGTAAAAATAGCAAATGTGTGTCTAATAAAAAAAATAAAATAGGCCCAATGAATGATAGTAAAAGTTCACCGAATGTGCGAGTATAGTAGAGCACATCTAGATATAAAGAGAACTGAGTCAAAAAAAAGTTCTTGTCGCAATAATGATTCGTTCATGTTTCGATCCAAAGGCCTACACTTTGCCAGTAGACTTGCACAATAAGCCTAAAATCCTGGCCGCAGGACAGCGACGTAACATATATGGGCTATGACTATAGGCTATGGTTGTCCCTTACCACCAGGAGACCCATGTCCTTGTTCACTGACCTATTCTGAAATTTAATCTGAATTTTACGAAGTCTAAACGATGAAAAAAAAGACGGGTTGCACTCCGTGAGTGCCGGCAGAAGTGAAAACTTGAATATTAACGTTGTGCATTGGAATGGTTGAGTACTATCATTTATGTGGTAAGTATAATACAATAGTCTTGTGCTAATCGGACATTTTTGGGTTCTCACGGTAATCGTACAATCCGTAAAATGTACTAGTACACCTTATTAGCACTTTAAGTACTTAGGTACCTATAAGTACTCTGTGCTAAACCATGAAACTTCAGTACGCTACCTACTAGTACGGCCACTTCATAATTATTTACCTCGGCCAGTTAAAACAGTGTTACTTGTGAGATAAAATATGATGAAGTGTTTAATTTTTCATCTTATTTTATCTTATATATAATTCAATTCAATATAATATATACTTATGTATTTACCGATTTTCCTTCTACTATTATTTCCTTTGTTAAACTTAAAACTTTTTCGAAAACAGCTAAACTTCTTCACAATGTTGTACTGTAATTTCTATTAACTGAGAAACTATGATTTAGCTACAAGTCGAAAACAAATTAAAAGATGTTTTACTAAACTTTAATATCTGTTTTCTCTAACTCAAACTGTTTTTTAACTATTTTTTATTAACGCGAACGAGGTATAGTTGCTTTTTTTGTAGGTATTTAATATTACATTCATATCTTTACATTTATCTTGTGTTATTTTATTTCTTGTTATATTTTGCTGAGCTTATTACGTCAGGTTATCGATGGATGCGCCTTCCGAGTGTACGGACATTGGGTGAAGAAGGGAGAAGGTCAAAATCGTGCTGCGCTATTCGAGAATACTCCCAAGACGGAGCTGAAGAGCTTGTACATCAGTAACCTCAGCCGATAGCCGTCTCGGTTCTTCTGCTATCCTGGTACGTTAAAATCTGAAAACATCACATTTGTGTGATGAGCGTCGATGTCTATTATATGAAAAAAATATTTGTTACGGTATCTATTTAAGTATTTCTGTGTATGAGAATCGTTGACTAACTCTCATAATACACTTTTTTTGTTGGTGCTTTCTTTCGCGTTAAAGCTAATAATTGCAGCCATTGTGCCTCAACGACATGAGCCATTAGATCCTGCAAGATAGCTGTAGTCTCCCGTATGATCCCCAGACTTCCGAGGTGCTGATTTGCCAGTCCCTGGCACGGTCATAGTACATGGTGTGGTGTTTTTTCTTCCTGCATGCGTACTTTGTACCAAGGACTCGGTGACACCTATCTTGTAAATATATCAGTTCAGTGAACAATGATCTGTTCAAATACCTGTTTAAATTTACGACCAATATTAATAAGCTATCTACAGGTAGAGATAGGCCTACTAGAGTTTTGTTCCTAAGATATTTTTGTTAATTACAGAAAAATAACGTTGTTTACCTGGCAACTGATCTGATAAAGTAGCACTATATCTTATCTTAGATAGGTTATTAATATTGGCTATCTCTGGTAAAGATTCCTTTTATTATCTTAGCCCTGAAACTGTTTTATGTATGTGTTTTTCCTTATCCGAAACCTGAACTGAACTGGTTGAATGGAATGGACATTATTGCTTCTGGTCCTAGTATTTTATTTGACGAGGCAGATATTGCCAATTCATCTGAGGTATCATTTCCCAACGATCCACTGTGGCCTTTAATCCCGTGTAGTGTTAATTCTTTTTTTATGACAATGGAAGGCAAACAAGCAGACGGATTTCCTGATGGTAAGAAATTCACGCCGCCTAGAGACACCAAAGGTGGTAATGGTGCGCTGCCAACCTGAGGTCAGGCTGTCAGGCCTCGAGCAAAAATAAGTTTACCCGCTACCATACCCTCCAAACCGGAACACGTCATGACGTTATGGCGGTAGGAATATGTAAGGCGGTGGTACCAATCCGGGCAAGTCGTTGCGAAACTCTACCACCTAGTCAGAAAATTTGTGGGATTGTAAAGTACAAGTAGAGTAACTTGAAAGTTTTTTTCAAATAACTGCTTCCATTTCACCTAGATGAAAATACGTAGTACCTTTTGCATTTAAATGTTCGTAGGTCAATCAAGAACAATACTTATTTTTTCGAGAGCTAATGGCTGCAAGAGTCTACTTTCACAGATTATGGCTACTAAACATTTTTTAATATATAACATAAACTTTTGTAGAAATGCATCAAGTTAGTTTTGCGAGTATTGATTTGTTGATCTGATACATAAGTTATTTTCAAATAGCTTGGAGCAATATAAATAAAAAATCAACCTTAAATGTTTTTAATTAATCTATGTATTCATACACGCATTACAATAGCAGCTGTACTATAGTAGCATGGTAGCAGCTTACGGGTCACATAGCCCGCGAAACACTGGTTATCTGGTATTGCCATGGAAAAAAAGGAACAGAATATGGATTCAGTTGATAGTTGACATTAAATTGTCAATCTTTCAATTTTGACATTAACTCCATATTTATTGACTTGCACTTATTTTGACTTTTGACTTTTGAGGTACTGTATTGAAAATCAGAAGATCTGTATTTTGAAATTGTGAACTTGTAAATTGAAAGGTATGGTCAATCTCGTCGATACTCTTATGATTAATACGGTGACGGAAGGGGCGATGAATGTTTTACGCAATATCGTAAGTTCTGAATTACCTGTCCAATGATGTCTATATTTTCAAACCAATCATTGCGCTTATCAGGTTCCTGGGTAATGTTTAACAATCATATTATGTAATTAAAGTTTTTTTTTTAACTTATTTTCAGGGAGTGTTTAAATCTAAGACAGTAGAACCTCCACCACCAATTATAATAAAGATGTCTCTCTGGCAATTAGCTCAAGAAGCTGGACCTTTTGTAAGGCTAGCGGGGCTCAGCGGTGCAACAGCAGTAGTTCTAGGAGCTATGGGAGCTCACCGTACGTTTCCTGAAACAGAAACTAAAGAAGATTTGAAAAAGATATTTGAAACAGCTAATCGATTTCATTTTCTTCACACCTTAGCATTGATGACAGTACCTTTGTGTAAAAGACCCGTTATTGTAAGTACCTTCTGTGGTGTAATCCATGTACTACATCCATTTGCTCGTATATCACAATCCTTACCCTCCTCCCAACATCTATTGGTGACATATTTAATGTGACTTAAAAAGTATCACATTACTTTTGTATGTCAGTATTATTAGCCGATTCTATTTTCTAAGCCAAGAGCTAATTTCCAAAATTTACCTGCTGATATTTAGAAATCACAAAATATGTTGTTTTGCTTTTCAATGTTCATATTAGGCAGAAAAATGGTTTGTTGGGGCATTGAGTGAGTGTTATCAATTTAATTTTTTCTTATAAAAAAAGGGATTACCTTATTCTGCCCAGATTGTGAGGTTTGGTACTCAATTCTCTCTGCCTACCCTGGGAGAGATTTGTCGTGAAAATATATGTTTGTATGTACGTAAAAAAAAGATTCTTACTATTTTCAAAAATACTTAAACAACTGATCTAGAAGCTTAAAACATTTGTGATTTATGGGTATTTTTTGCCTGCAATAAAACTTATTATTATTATATTATATATTATTATTAATTTGCATAAACTATTCCAGCCGAGATAAATTCAATACTCTCATGGTTGAGTTCCATGCTGCATGAGGGTAGGATAGTCATAAGATAGCTAGGTATTGATGACATCCAGTCATTATAGTTCATAGTTGTCTCTTATTGTCAGTGGTATTATTTGCATATTTTCTATCTTTTAACAAAAAATATCAATAACATTACACACCACTTCTTAAATATATGTATTGATTTGCTGAATATGTGTTAGAAGTTCTACCACATTGTCGTGTGCAAATATTTTTAGGTTTCTACATAATTATTATTTAGATTTATAACATTACGTTTTTATACATATTTGAAAAATTTTTAAAAATAAGGTTTGTTTTAACCCTAATTACCATTAACTACCACCATTTCCAAACCTAGTCAGTCAGTAGAAGAAACAATGAAACAAACTCCTCGGTAGGTCTCATGCTTCAGGCTATACATATGCTATGTATGTATATAACACATACACTATTTATGTATACATATAATATGCCTTCACTGTAACAGTGATAAGGATTGGCAGATTGTTTCTTTAAAATATTTGTGCAATAAAGACTGATTCTTAAAAAAATATATATAAAATTGGAAAAAAAGAACAGAATACCTAATTGTAAAGAAGATTCCCTCTCTAACAAAATGCAAGTTTAGGTATAAAGAGGTATCTACAATTATTATAACCCCTACCATGAAAATAATAAAACTAATGAAAAAAAATTAAAATTAATTAAGTCTGCTAAAGACTCACTGTACTATTGCTAGAATGAAAATATTTATTTATTTAATTCTTTAATGTATTTAAATTTTATAGAAAAATAATAGTAACATATTATATAAAAATATGTTTTTCAAATTGGCTTCAGGCTATGAGTTATCTTGTTTCATTAATTTTTTATTTTTATCAATATTATTGAGTGCAATTATGCAGACAAATTTTACAAATACGAAACACATAATTTCTAATATGAAACATGTGATAAATACTTCTGATTCACCTAGAGCTACAACAGAGGAAATAAAAATTGCCAATCAGCATAGTATAGTATTTTCTGAAGTTACTGTGAGCTGAAATTATATAAACTGCAGAGCCCTTCATCCTTGTCTCCTGGTTCTCCTTGCTCTTAATGACAATTAGATCTGTGTCTGATTTTGTAAGAATGTAGTTTTTTTACATATATTGAAATATTTCAATTTAAAAGAATCAGAAGTTCAATAAATCTGTATTAAAAAAATGAGGATAAAGGGGAAGGTTCCTTATAATTAATATGTGCTAATTTTGGTAATAAGATGGTAGGCATACTTATACAAAATTAAAAGTCTATAAGCTGGAGTATATATTTTATGTTTAAAGTTTATCATCCTTTATTAAATATAGATATGTCCCCATGTTTACCCACCCATATTAAATATTTTTGTAATGTTTAGTATTTTTTTAATGACCAGTGACAATTTATTTTCCCAGGCAGGAACATTCTTTATAGCAGGGATGGGTCTCTTCTGCGGCACATGTTACTATCATGCATTCACGGGAGAACGGGCCTTACGTCGACTTACACCAATTGGAGGATCCTGTCTCATTCTTGGTTGGATTGCAATGGTATTTTAACCTGTTTCTATCACTGATGTAATTATGGTTAGGTCATTAGGTTGAGGAAGAATGACTTTTATCATTCCAAATGAATTGTTAGGTTTGATTTGTAGTTTTAATGTTTTCATAAAACAGTCTGTTTCACATAAATTTAATAAGAGCCTAACAATTTTGCTTATTACAGCATCCTATGAAAGGAACAGTATTAGAAATGTTTTATGAAAATAATAATGAAGTTGAAAGTGCCAACAAGTTAATTTTGAGTCCACCAAGTTCGAATATACTTGTTACCATAACTAAAATTACGATATATTTTGCATCTCTGGTTGTTGGTATCTTTAACACACTAGATTTTCAAACTTACAATTAGCTTGTAATGTTGTTTCTTAGGTTAAAAACGGTAAATGGTATAATCAACCCAATTTTGTCATCTTTATTATAAGCTGTAAATATTTGAGTTTATATTCTACAAGTTATTGTTATGATTCAATCCTTGATATGGTTGTTGTGTATTTGTTTAGTATTAAGATTAAATGAATGTTTGAAAAGTAGTACTTTAATTTTATTTCTGAATAGAACTAATTCATCAAAAGTTGCTATTAATGTTAGCTAGTAAGTACCTACACTTTGAATCACTTGGAAGTGGCCTCCTTTGGAAAATAGGCTAAATGCCTGCCTATTAAGCAGCTTATACATTGGGTAAATGTTAGCAATCTGTGACGCAAATCAATGCAAATTTATGGAAGAAGCTTAACATGGCTTTAAAACCATTATCTTTAATTTTATCTTCTATGTAAGGCTATCTAAATCAATTTAAGGCTTCGCGCGAATACATAATGATCCACTATCAGAGAAGTCACTACGAAAAGAAAAACCCACAAATAACTAGCTGAGCCGACAGATTTTTCTGTCCTAGCTATGAATATTGTATTTTTTCATACCAATCAGACAATAGTTACAACAACTAAAACAGAATTAACAAAATTGGCCAATTATTTGACACGATGCGGTGACCAAGATTGATTGGGATTTATTTTTATAAATAAGACTAGCTGAGATGTAAGCTATCTTATACTTTAAGTTTGATCCTAAATGCACAGGGTGTGCAAATTTGATTAAAATCAGTTAAGTAGTTTAGGAGCTCTTCACGAACAAACAACGTGACGCATATTATACAGGGTGTCCCAAAACTCAACGATAAACCGGTAATTAGAGAAAGGCCTAGTTATAAGAAGCTCCAGAAAAATATTAAAAAAATTCTATATGCCGCCATTTTTTTTTCACAGCCAATTTAGTGAAAATTGAAAAATACACCATCCTGAGTTAGAATTTTCAACACGATGACAAATTTTTTCGTGTTTCTGTATATATTTTTAACGTTTTAGCATCACAAATAGTCAAGTTATTTATTTTTAAAAAATAAACAAGTCCGTGATAGTTAGTTTAAGAAAAAAAGTTGCAAATATCAAAGAAAAATTTATTCCAAAATTTCAGTCACTTGACTTTGACTCCCCCTACTGAAAAAAAAATGTACCACATTGAGCTGGCAAGTTTAATTAAAAGTTGGCGCATTTTATCAAGATTCCAAAATGCTACAATATGCATACGTTATATTAGAAAACAAATACAATTATTTTTTTTTCCGACTGAAGACCCATTTTACACTAGTGTCATCCAATAAACCGTTTTCGAATAAAAAGATAAAAAATGCAGTTAAATTGAGCAAAATAAGAAGTAGCACACCAAATGACTAAAAAATGAAATTAAAGCTACCTTTTCGTCAGGTTAAGCAACGCTGACCATGGTCAATCCTGGGATGGGTTACCGTTCCTAACATATTGAGTTTTCTCTGTGTTTCAGAGAGCACACTAAGCGAAAAACTCCTATTAGCTTTTTTAGGGTCGGTTTTATAACTTGATAATTGCGGCTGAATATCAGTATTTTACTCATTTTAAGTGTTTTATGGTTCTAATTAAGCTATTCGTGGGTAGTGTAACCTAAGTTAGTATATTCTGGAGGTATAAAAATGGGGCTCTAGGTAAAATACTGATATTCAGCCGCAACTCTTAAGTTAAAACCGACCCTCACTTAGCTGATTGAGCTTTTTCTACTTTTTGTGCTCTCTGAGGCA
>DVZK01000690.1:0-11133 GCA_018236665.1 Calephelis perditalis | reverse complement strand
GGTTTTTCATGACGGTGTGCGCGCGCATCGTAAAAATTTACTCTCATCATTTTTTCCTAACGCGCCAAAAGAAGTATAATTTCAAAAAATATTTTTTTAAAGAATTTCATGCCACGCAATCTTAAAATGAAGACCAAATCTTAGGGGAATCGGAGAAAATAGTTTTTCATTCACTTATTGAAATCAAAGTTGGATTTTTGCAATTTTACAACACAATATTAAAATAAATCATGAGTGACGTACACACAGTTTGAGAGCCACTGGATCATCAAATAAACATTCATACGAGTGTGCGTGTCGTGATCACAATCAGGTTATTTCACTGGTAATTATGATCGGGCGAGAGTCGACCCGGGGTCAAAACGGCCCGTCCGATGTGGGACACGTGACTCTAAAAATACACGAACTCCTTGTTTATCTACCTCCAAATTATAACAATGCTATACATTAACTTTAGGAAAGTCCATATGTGATTATTGTTTGGAATTTAAACAATGAGATTTTGTACCGGTTTTGCTCACACCGTTTATAGATAATAAATAATAATAATACATCCCTGGACAAGTTACACAAATTTAATCTAACCCCAAAGCAAATTATATGCTTGTGTTATGGATGTTTGTCAACGATACTAATACCTACATAGAAATACTTAAATAGATACAAGCATTAATTTATCTAATGGAGTATTCCTATTGACCCTGACCCGGAAATGCAAATATCTAAATGTTCATCACATAAATGCCTGCCCCCGTCGGGAATCGAACCCGAGCCTCGTGGTTGATCGGTGTAGTTAGGCTAGTGTGTGTACGCTAGCCATATACCTATTACCCACACCGTTTATAGATGTCTCTTTATAATTATCAGATACCTGTTATTCCCGACTCACATTTGGTATACATAGCTCATTTTACGTATATATCTATATATAAAACGAATCCCCTTTTCTCAAGGTCATCGCCTAATCGTAGGAGAGGATCGCCTGAACGGAACGGAATTTTGTTATTTTTTTGTTGTATTTGTCACGGGAATAATTACATAAAAAAAGAGGAGAATTCGAGTGAAAGTGAGAAAAACCTTACTCTAATTTACAAAAATTTTTTAGTTGTTCCCCGTGTTGGTCCAGGCTCCTTTGCAGACTAGACAATCTGCCTTTCTGACAGGCATCTCGTAAAAGGCTAGCATAAGTTTACCGTCACTAAAACCGTGACATCCTACTTGGTGATAGAGTTTCGCAGCGACCCGCCCGGATTGGTACCACCATCTTACCTATCTGCCGGCATAACGTCAGTGCTTGTTGTCAGCGTTTTCCAGTTCGGAAGATATAGAAGCCGGTAAACTTAATTTTGCTCTAGGCCTAACATCCAAGCCTTAGTTTTGCAAAGCAATGGTGCTTCACCTTTGGCTCGGCGTAAATTTCTTACTATCAGGAAATTCATCTGTTTGCTTTTTAATAAAAATAAAAAAAGGGAGTCGTGACACAGTGGCAGGTAGCCTCAATCGAGAATCGAACTCTAGAACCAACAGATTGGTCGAGTAATAATGTAGATAATTCTATTGCACGCAAATTTAATAAAAGATCAAGATTTTCTTCAGTTTTGGCAACTGTACAACTAATACTAGTGGACATAATTTCTTAACATTAGTATGTGATTTAAAGAAAACTTTAGAAATGTAATTTTAAATTTGCTACTAACATTACTTACCTACTTTTTATTTTCAAATCGAGTAGTATTAATATTTTTTTTATACATTTTTTTTGAATTTTTTTTATTTAAATACATATTAATACAGTTCTGTGATTTAGATATTAAAAAAACATACAAACAAATCGTCTCTGTGGTATAGCGGTCTAGCGTCGGACTTGACTTTTTGAGGTGCCAGGTTCGATTACCTGGTCTGGTAACTAAAAAACTAGAAAATTTGTATCTTCAATTTTCTATTAAAAGATGATTGCCGGGATTGCAAATGTGCCTGGTTGGCGATAGGCTTGTCATCTATCACATCGTGGTACTAAGTGACTTCGGCTAGTCGTGGGTGACTTGGTTATGCCTCTGCCTACCTTTTCGGAAGCGTGAAGGTACTTTTTGTAAACATTTAATTTCTATAACTATCAATCAAATATTTTGCACACCAGAATGAGGAAGAATATGTTGGTGTGCCGGGTTCTAGTATTTATAAGATATCTTTACAACAAAGTAACATATTATATTTCTTACCAATCTATCTGCTTAACTTTCCTAAAACATCTTCAACCTACACAGCTCTTCAAAATTTTATAAGTGAAATCTTATTTATTTAATTAAAATATATTCAATGTTATGTTAACGAATGAAATCTTAGAGGTTTTATATTTCAGTTGAGATGTTTCTCGAACACCGTTCAATTAATACAAATGTAAGTGCTATTTGCACACTGCGGGTTCTGTATAAATCTCAGATAATTAATAGTAGGTACCTACATTTTAAATCAAATACTACATTAAATATATATCATTTTTACTGCATTAAATACGAGCATATAAAATATTGAGGGATAACTATAGATTGGGACGAGAACATAACATTTTTTCTTTGGAAAAATTTTGTTTCTATATTTTATAAACTAAGAATAATAAAAGGCAAAAAAGCGAATTCAATTATATTACACAACTTTTATTAAGATCCAACAAGTAGTCTGTGAGATATACGTCATCAATATTTTTATTATATATTGTATGTAGTCTAGCAGCCCATTTTCGGACTTGACTTCTTGAGTCCCGGGTTCAGTATACAAGTACAATGTTACAAAATAAATGTACGTTATTAATCTTTATATATATAATTCTTGTATTCATGTGTTTGTCACTAAACTCTTTCTAAACGACTGGACCGTTGTTGACGAACTTTTTGTGCGTGTTCAAGGGAATTCAAGAATGGTTTAGAATCACAATTTGGTCTCCTGGAAAATGCTTTTTCAATTATTTTTTTAATAATAATTAGTTGTTGATTTTGAAATGTTTCACATCGGATCCGATAGACTGCGCTACTGTCGAAGCATTTATGTCAAGCGATACGAAGTTTGCTGAGTCAGCTAGTTTTCTAATAAAAGTAACGTTGCCCGGGATTGGAAATGTGCTCGGTTGTCAATAGTCTTGCCACCTAACAAACTTAGTCTAGTCGTAGGTGCCTTCCTAGTATCTTCGTTTAGTCGTAGGTGCCTTTGTTGTGCGTCTGCCTACCTCTTCGGGGATTTGGGCATGAAATTGTAATTGTGTAATTTGTCCAGGATATTTTTTATTTGATTTAATCGAATCTTAAATCGTCAAGTTACACAACAACATTTTTAAGTACAACTTATCAGTAGTCGGATCGTAATCAAATTTATATCAGACCACCTCGGTATAATGATCTATATTTTTGTAAAAGAACCATCAAAATCTCGTAAAATCTACAAAAATCATACAAACGAATCAATAATCTTCCATTTTTTTGAGTAGGTTGAAATGTTTAAGATTGAGTTATACAAAAATTCGGTATTTTTATAATTTTGTTTAAGAATTTTTCACTTTATTAGTGCTATCTTCGCATAAATACTAGACTTTCGACGATACGCTGCAAGAGTATCTTTGGATATTTTGCGCACATGGCTCGTCTTCAATCTAACATCCATCAATCCATCCATTCAATCTAACAGCTTGTAAAAGGGGAGCAGAGGCTTATCATCACTAATACCGTGACATCTGACTAGGTGGTAGAGTTTCGCAGCGACTGGCCCGGATTGGTACCACCGCATTACCTATTCCTGCCGCCATAACGTCATGACGTGTTCCGGTTCAGAGGGTAAGGTAGCCGGTAAACTTACTTTTCCTCGAGGCCTAACATCCCGCCCTCTGGTTGGCAACGCACCATTACCACCTTTGGTGTCTCTAGACGACGTGAATTTCTTACCATCAGGAAATCCGTTTGCTTGTTTGCCTTCCAATATCATAAAAAAACTAAAAGCTACTCTAATAAATTGTTTACTGAACACGTAATGTATTAGTATCGTTGACTAACACCCATAACACAAGCATATAATTTGCTTACTTTGGGGTTAGATTTAATTCGTGTAAATTGTTCTCCAGGGATATTTATTTATTTATTATGTAATTATACTGATGATGATATTTCTATACGACAATTGTATGTAATGTGCGGCCACTGGCCCGAGTAGGAATTCACCGCTCTACATGTACCAGAAGCCGTAGCGTTTCGGTCATTGGACAGCCTCGCACCTTAAATCTATGGTGTCTGTAGGACACTAGTCTCTTACTATCAGGAGAGCCGTGTGCTTGTTCGCTGTCTTATAGCAAAAATAAAAAAGATTTTTTTTAATAAATTTAATAAAATTATTGCATAATAATTATTTACCACCTGGTTTTATCGTCAGTCTTATTTATTAGTACATTCAAAGCAAAACATATTTTCTAATATTTCTTCATTACCATTTTCCCCTAATGGATCTTTATCAGCAATAGTCTGATCATATTTTATATCTTCATTAATATTATCTTCAACAAACGAAACACAATTTCCCAACAGACATGCATTTGGTGTAGTACCAACAATTTTTACAACACCCTTTGCTGGCACTGTTCCTAATACTTGTAAATCGCCATTAATCAGAAAATTATCTACAAGTGCAACATTATTTCCATCATCAGAGGAAATCACGTCATCTAATGAATTTGCGTTGTTATCTATGCCCATAAAATATTCTTTAAAGGTAGGATCTCGTGCCGATCCTAGATTTCTTGTAGATCCTCCAACTGGAGCAACTTCATAGAGCGTGTTCTCGTTAACCAATATTTTATTTAATTGTTCATTATCTATTTCATCTTCAAAATCTATAGATTCAAAGGAATCATAATTGTCGTATTCTGATAAAAGGTTTAATGAATATGGCATTAACCGAGAGTTTCGTAATATTCCACTTGTAGGTACGATGTTACTTAAATCGACGTAATCACTAAATATTGTACCACCAGGTACGTAATCATTGCTGTCTTCTAAGGATGACAATTCGTTTACATTAAGGTAGTTTTTATTACAACTGGGTGTGCTAAAATCTTCACAATTACGCAAATCTAAAGGAGAACCCAAAATTTTAAGTGTGCCACTTGCAGGAACGTAGCCAATTAAAGGGGTTTCCTCAGAAGACGGCTTAAAAAACGGCATACTTTCATCTTCTGGGTTATAAAAGTGTTCAAAGTCAAAGTTTGAAGCACTTATCTTTTCTAAATTCGTTACATCAGATTCTATTATTTCTTTTTCTGTAAGATTTTCCTCGTTTTCTAGATCTTTAGATATAGCATCATTATTTTTATAAAACTTTGGAGCAACACTGTAGGGATAAATTCGATTGTTATATAGAAATGGTGATCCTAATATTCTCAAATTACCACAAGCTGGTACAGTGCCCGTAAAGTACAAATTTTCGTTATTAAATATTTGAGGTCCGGTATTATGTGTTGTTTCATCATAATTACAGTTTTTATTTAAAGAATTCCATATCCAATCTTTGTATTTCATCACCTGCAAATATTCATCATCGCTTGATCTTGGTGTGAGATCTGCTGCGTTTATATAACCATATTCATTGCAATCATCTTTGTAGAATATTGGAATTATCCAGTACCCTACCTTACACACACCATTATTTTTTAAGTCGTCAGGTTCCACATAGCTATTCGTACATGAATAGTCTGAATCATCCATATTTTTGATCAATCTGTTTAGTGGAGTATCTGTAAATAAAAAAAATTGAATTCCCCTGATCTAAATAACTATAAAATTATTATCATATATGTTTCGCAATGTTTGCTTACGAAATGGTTACTCACAAATTAATGTGGTTTCAATTATTGTTTAATAGGTATGTTTTTGGTATACCTAAAGAGATAATTTTATTCTATATTTAGTAAAAATACCGTTTACCGTTTATTACCGTTTACTAGACCGATTTTGATGCAAATTGTTTTAGAGACTTGAGTTCAAACATAGGCTATTTTTTCAAAAATTAGCCCACAAAAACTTGTAATAGGTGAAAGGGTGAAACTTTATAAAAAAAATCATTCTACAAGCTCTCGAATCTAAAGGTGGCAGGGCTAACCAGCCAGCGCTAATATTGGTATCTTTAATTAATTGGCCTTAAGTTACTTTGTAACATTTTACATATAAATAACTTAACATGTCTTTCTATACAATTTCTACAATATTCAAAAACCTTTTACGTTTGCCAGTGAAAATTGTATCTACTTGCATTGATATATTAAAAAGAGGATTTTCTCTCTCTCCTCTTTTTAATATATCAATGTCTACTTGTATAAATTTAACTTGTTTTTAGTAAACAATAAAGTTTAAAATTTCCAAAACGATCTTTAATACCTCAAATCTCGATATCAAAGCACGATCGTCTCAGATAGGTATAGCAAAAAAAAAATCGCGTAATCTGTCTATACCTTCAACAACACGTCTGATGTGTAACACTCTTCTTTCTCCGTTGGGAGTAAAGGAACTGCTGTGTTTTGTACAAGTTATTTTCAGCTAAAATTTAGGTTTCATGTCTGTACACTATCAACTTAACAGTTTATGCGATTTCTTTAAGGCATATTTTATTAGTTCTAACAAACATGCGTTTTGTAAATGTATTTCATGGAATTCAGTATAATTCGAGGATTATTTTCCAACATAATTATAACCCGGCACTGCAGCTCGGAGAGCGTTTCCCGTGAATATTAAATCGGCTTTAAATTGACAAGCATCTTATTGTAACAAAAATTGTCGACAATACGACCCTCTGACGGATTCTGATGATTATGTCTATAAATATAAGAAACTAGCTGTTCTGGCAAACTTTATTCCACCCGTTCATTTTGTATGGAAAAAATCATATTGTTTAACCCATTTTCCCTGCAATTTCCCCAATTTTTCTCTTCAAACGAACCTTGCCCTGACAATAGGCTTCTTGTATTTCTAACGATGAGGTTTTTATTTCATTATTTTTTATAGTATTTGAAGGCAAAGAAACAGGCGGATTTCATGAAGGTTAGAAATTCACGCCGCTTTGTCTCTAAGGTGGTAAGAAAGCGTTGCCAACCTGAGGCCGGGATGTTAGCAAAAGTAAGTTTACCGGCTCCCTTACCCTTCGTACCGGAACACATCAACGACAAGCACTGACGTTATAGCGGCAGGAATAGGTAGGAATGAGTTGCTGCATAACTTTACCAACTTATAGGATGTCACGGTGTTAGTGTCGGTAAGCCTATGCTCACCTATTACGAGCCACCTCGAAGGAAGGCAAATGGATAGACCATTTTTCTGCAATCGCCTTCCAACATGAACAATATATAATGCAACAAAAACACAACAGTAAATACGAACAGTATATAAACTAACGACTAGTGATAAAACTCGACATATATATATAAAATGATAGTATTATATGCAACAAAAGCACAACAGCAAATACGAACAGTATATAAACTAGCGACAAGTGATAAAACTCGTTATCAGCGGTATAATTAAAACTGATAATGTAATTCGACAACAATTAATTCAGCCCGCGGCAGTACACAGATAATTGCACACAAACATACTGAATTAACAGTAAAAAGAGCGACGCTTTGAAATGTATTGTCTGTATTTCGATGGCGATATCGAGTGAACATTCAAACTATTAACGGAGGATCATACGTTTAAAAGGTTTAACTACAATAAACATTATTTGAAAAGTGATTGGTGTGTGTATATTGTCTTTGTGGTGTAGCGGTCCGGTGTTAGACTTCGAGGTCACAAGTTCGTTCCCCGGTCGGACAACAAGAACGAAATGTGTTTTTTTTTTCTAATAAAAATTTGCTCGGGATGTGGACATGTGGACAGTTAGCGATAGGCTTGCCATCACATTGTGGGACTTAGTGTCTTCGGCTAGTCTTGAGTGCCTTGGTTATATCTTCTGTGATATTAGCGAGAATATACTTTTTTTTGTGTGTACAAGGAAATCCAAAGCGCTGACAATAAGGAGTATAAATTTTAAAAATAAACTATGACAGATTTCTATAAATGAATAAAATACATTTTTAATCGCATTGAGAAAAGAATAGTCGTTAAAACTACTAACTACTACTAACTAAATACGTCTAGTAGTTTTTCATGAAATTTCCATCCGTATATCCTAACCAACGTACGCATTAACAATATTATTAGGATACCTACATTTCATTTACAAGCAGGTAAATTTCAAAATTATATTTCAGGGAATATTGAAATAGGATTTGAAATGTTCGCATTTGGCTGAAGTACGGATACTATTAGATATTGAACAGATTTCGTCAGTATTTCCACAAGCAAAATCGTAACACTAATAACTGATAGTTACTACGTGGAATAAAACTACAGAGCCCTTAAAGTCTTGTCAAGTTTACTATACTTGCTACCATCTCTGGAAAAATATTTGTATGAAAACATTGAACAGCGCCTCTGTTGGTAACTAGGAGAAACACATTTTTAGACGAAAAGTGTCATAGATTTCGACACGTAACTTACCGAACGTAACCTATACCAACTCATGGTAAATGCTCTGTTGCAAGGAAAAGTTCAGAACATCAAAACATCATGGTTTCATTTTCAATCTTTAACAATAGGTATGCTTTTTAAATTTTATTAAAATCGGTTTAGTGCTTTAGACGTGAAAGAGTAAGAAATAGACTTTGCGTTTATGATATTAGCCTAGACTCTAGACTCTAGAAGTATGGATTCGAAAAACACATTATATTTACCCGATCCGAAAATCTAAACCAATGACTCATCTATCCAAAGCCAACACTTTGTCTACAGAGGCATTTACCATACATTTTTTATGATGTTAGAAGGCAAACAATTAACAAGCAAACAGATTTCCTAATGGTGAGATATTAACCAAAAGTGGTAATGGTGCGTTGCCAACCTGAGGCCGGGATGTCAGGCGTCGAGCAAAAGTAAGTTTATCTTACCCTCCAAACCAGAACATATTCTGACGTCATGGTGGCAGGAATAGGTGATACCAATCCGGGCGAGTCGCTGCGAAACTCTACCACCTAGTATATAAAATAATTTATATGGTTATAAATAAAAATCTAAAATTTATTACAGAATATGTTCTCTTCAGTTGATATGAATGTGTGTGTTTTGTGTGTTATCTAGAGTTAATCTAACATATAATTTCTAAACAGAAAACATTAAAAACGAGTACAGACTATAAAAACAGCCGCACGCCATAGTGATCTGGAAATGATAATATCATGAAATATCATACAAATTTCCACTTACCCACAAAAAATAGTTCCAACATTTCCATGCTAATCTATAGGTTCGCGTGTATTCAATAACGTGTGTGCTTGCCACCTGGTTGTTCGCACGGCTCGTACATATCGCCCTGAATAAGTTATAGGGACGTTCCACTCTATCAGTGAACAGGATCGGGTGATTGAATCATTCATAGGTGAGCGGTGGTTACACATTGAGAAGCTTTGTAGCTCATTATTACGTGTTGGTAATAGACTATCTGTTCTAGTCTTTACAATTTGCTAAATACTTTTATAGTATTTGAAGTACTAGTGTAATGTATACTATACTGTACTAGTATCCTGATACTACGTTGTAACGTATACTGTACTAGTATCCTGATACTACGTATATATACATCGCCTACATAAATTTTTCATGACATTGAGCGGTGGTAAAGCATTGAGAAGCTTTAACTACAAAGCTTCATTCATCATTATTTGGTGTTGGTATTAGATATTACATGTAATAGACTATTTGTTTTAGTCTTTACAGTTTGCTAAATACTGTTATAGTATTGGACGTACTAGTGTAATGTATACCGTACTAGTATCCTGATACTTCGTATATACATCGCCTACATATATTTTTCATGACATTGAGCGGTGGTTAAACATTAAGAAGCTTTGTAGCTCATTATTACGTGTTGGTAATAGAGTATTTGTTCTAGTCTTTACGATTTGCGAAAAACTTTTATAGTATTGGAAGTAATAGTAAAGTGTAATGTATACTGTACTAGTATCCTGATACTACGTATATACATCGCCTACATATATTTGTAAGTAATGTTGGAACCAACATGTAACATTGTAACATTGGAAACCAAACAAACAGACGATTTTTCTGACGGTAAAAAGTTCACGTCGTCTATAGACACCATAGGTAGTAATGGTTCGTTGCCAACCTGAAGCCGTGAAGTCAGACCTCGAGCAAAATCAAATTTACCAGCTACCTTGACCTTCGAACCTAAACACGTCAATGGCAAGCATTGACGTTATGGTGAAAGGATTAAGTAAGGTGGTGGTACTAGTCCGGACGAGGTCGCTGGGAAACTCTACCACCTGGTCAGATGTCAAGGTGTTAGTGACGGTAAGTCTATGCTCGCCTTTTACGAGCTGCCTGACAGGAAAGCAAATGGTCTATTCTGCAAAAGAGTCCGGACCAACACGGGGTAAATATATAGCAAAGGTGTTATTGGTGCGTGCAAGAAGTCAAATCCGACGCCGGACTGCTAGACTATAGCGGTGACATTCGAAAGGCGAATATTTTATTGATGAAATATTTAAAAGCAAATTTGAGATGAATGTCGGTACCAGGCTAAAAGAGACCTAAGTTGACATTTTACAATAAAACTGCTAGGTTTGTTTGCTAGATTTGCGGATGGTGTCAAGAGTTTCTGAAACCCCTTTATTTGGATGTATGTGGAGGAAGCCAGGCAGATCTGGAAGGATAGTGAAATTTGGCATTCGTTACCCTCTCTGCCTACCCCGTAAAGAACTTGTCGTGAAGAGAAGTAAGTGTTTGTATTGATATTAATACATTAAATGGTAAATCGAAATCCCAGTCCATAAATAAATGCAAAAATGTATATTATAATGTTTGTGGATGTTCAGTTTTTACGTCAAAAGGGTTGTACCGATTTAAATGGATTACAGCGATCAAATAGATTAGATCGTAAAAGTGAAATGAAGTTTTAAATCGATATTTCAACGGGTTTGCCTCTGTGGTCTAGCGGTCCGGGTGTTGGACTTGACTGCATGAGGTCTCGGGTTCGAATCCCGGGTCGGCCAAC
>DVZK01000689.1:0-11135 GCA_018236665.1 Calephelis perditalis | reverse complement strand
TGTAATTACGTCCGTAAGAAGTAATTTCAATCAAGTTCAAATTAACCTGTTTTTATTCTTGGTTTCTGTATCTTTGGTACCTACCTATTTATTTAATCTCTGTTTGCCTAAAGGATGTCTGGGAATAAATGCGTAGGTATAGCATTAAGTTAGCTACCCACAAATTTTATTTGTGTACAAAAAGTTTAAAAATAAAATAAGATTTATGGGTATAATAAATTAACATTAACTAATAAAATATACAAAAGATATAAATTATGTCTATATTCAAATTAAAAAAATCAAATTATAAAACCACAAAAAAATATAAACATACAACAATACAAAATTAGATGTACCAAAATTAGTACCTATGAATGATGGTAAATTTTGTTTTGGCAAAAAATAGGCAAAGTCGTGCTTCAAAAAGAAAAGATTTTTATAATTTGACATAACGAAAGGTAAAAGGGATGAATTAATCAATCAACAAATATTCAGTTAAAAGCAATACGACATTGAAAATGCATAGGTAATAAATCTGTTTACAATGTCACATAGCCGTTTTGTTTACATTTCTCAGCATTTCATAAATGTAAATGTATTCGGAAATGTTTAGAATTACGGAAATTCAAATTTTCGTGTTGTTTTTTTTCCACGATAGTTTACGGCGTAGATACAACTACGCCATGTTTTTCAATTTAGTTTGTTTAACATGTGTTTGAAATGAATGTCGATCGAATGGACAGGCTAACATATTTAGCGGTATGAAGGAGTCGAAAAGCTTCTCGTAAAAGAATAAAAACAGTTATTTGATAATACGCAAGCACATAAGAAGTCTTTCTTTCTTTAGTTTTTGGCATTCGCGTTAGTATTTTGCCATCAGTCAAATAAAAAATTGCGTCAAATTCTCCAAAATCGGGATTCAATTATAATTAGTCTTAAGTCGTCATTTAGTCATGTCAAGATCTTGGGTAAAGCGGTGGCCTCATTACTCAAGCTCAAATTATAGTGAGATTTGGCGGCAACGAGGAACGATACGCTAATATCTTCATGATTATTTCATTTGTAGTGCACATTGTATTTATTGTACAATTTTGTTCACCGAACACTGAACAAAATTGTACAATAAATACAAAATGCCACCAGAATTGACTAATTACACTCAATATAAACACGAAATTCAACAATTATGAAAAAACTTCAACCGTCTTTTCTCTCTAAGAGAAAAGGTCGGTTTGATAACGATAACAAAGATGCTATCGCTACTGAAAGCAGGGCGCCGCGCGGGCAGCGGAAGAGGAATCGCATTCCAACGAATTGCACACTTGATTCGTACGAGTTGCACAAATAAACGTATTTTGTCTCTTTAATCTAAAATTAGTTAAGTGTGTGATCAAAAAATTTACCACCAATGACTGCTTATTATCCCTGTTTTATGTAATTAGCGCGGGATAAGAAAATAATCTCCGGGCAAACCGCAAAGGTCGTGAGCAACAATCAATATGAAGGTAGTTCACCCATGACACAAATCCTATCCTATTAATATTATAACATTTATAACATGCATACATACATACATATCTCCACCCCAAGTCCCTTACGGGTTAAGCAGAGAGTATCGAGTGCCAGACCTCACGATCCTGACAATATTATAATTAATATAATATAAACAATTAATATTATAAATGCGAAAGTTTGTGGGTATGTATGTTTGTTACTTTTCCACGCTCGAACGACTGAAAGCATTTGTCTAAAATTTTTAATCGCAGACAGATTATGACCTGTATCAATATATAGGTTAGTTTTAATCCCGATCGCACAACGGGTTCCTGTGAAAGCGCTGGTGAAGCCGCAGGTATAACTTACTATAATATAATTTTGATACTTCGGAGTTAGGCTATTTAATTATGTTCTTCAAGAATTAACTTAACACAATCTTCTTATAACAGTGACAAATAGCACGGTCGAATCTACCGTCGTATGTAGCATGTCCAGCATATATGCTAATAACCTTAACAGACTTGTGCAATTACAGTTTCACGTTCTTTAATGTAATTGAGCTGATGATGATAATGTACAGGTCTAGTGGTCACTACGTTTGTCCCTGTGGAAATAGGAGTGCATTGTAGGAATGCAATGTATTGAACTTGAGCGGATTAATACGTCGACTTGCACTTGGCTGATTTTAAAGAGGCCTTCAAATGTGTTGCAAAACTTCATAAAGGCTCAACAAATTTGGTGTTCAATACTCTCTGCCCACCCCGTAAGGGACTTGGGGTGAAGATATGTACGTGTGTAATTTGTTTTTTTTTTATATTATCATGAAAGTGTTAGAAATATTTATATGAAGAAAAAACTGTGGAAATAACGAAAAGTAAACTAACAATCCCCTTGAGGCTCCTCTGATATTATTGGCTGTCATTGTCAGACAACTTGAAATTCGCCAAGAAGGCTTATAGCTGCACTGATAGCATATGACTTCATTTATTAAAAAAAATACCTCTCCACATTAAAATTCTTACAAATTCTAGAAGCCATGTTGAAATGTAAGCAAACAATAATGGCGCCAGGCTGCCATTGTTATAACAACGATTCTGCCTAAACTCGTTATTATCATTACACACACCCCGCGCTGTGTTATTATTTAAATAAGTGGGCTAAATTACAAATAGGACTGTCATATTTGCTTTAAGTTAATTACTCAAATTTAATTAATGTCATATAAAACTCTATTTTAAAATGTGTTATACTTAATGGCCTATCCTCTATTATTTTTTACGACAGCAAAAACTATTTTGCGTTTAGCTTTTTTAGATGGTAACACCAGCAAACACAATTATGACCTATGTACACCATAAATGGTACTGGTACTTTGCTATCTTACGGCCTAAAGCTTACCATGTGCAAGGTTGCCGACTATTTTACCTCTAGCATTAAAAACTACAGCTATAGATGTAACAACAATCTTAGGTACATCAGTGGATCTAGCCCTCAAACAAGAAAGAGAATCCTTATTTAGTCTTCACGTGTAGGCCCAGATCCAGACCAGGAATTGCGCAATTGGACTTAGACCTTGGACACGAGACTTACAACATCTATAGGGTCTATAAGCAACTGTTGTCTCTTCTCATTAGAAGAACAGTGTGCTTGCTCAATATTTTATCACATAAAATAAATAAAAATAAGTATATTTTTTTGTGCTATTTGACAGTTACTCATTAGTTCTTTAATGTTTTACGTATGTAATTAAATTATCAGAATCCAAACATCTTGACCTTGACTTTATATCACAGTGTTACCAATGAAGAATCTTATTCTACCATAAAAATACAGAATACTAATGACTTAGTCATAGTAATTTACCGCACACCACGGTAGCTACTCCTAAACAAGATTAATTACATTCATAATTTTTTTATGGTGGACTGCCACGCAAAAAACATATTTGGTAAAGATTGAAGATTGACGGTTTATGAATCATAGCCTCGAAGATATAGAAGCGGAATTAATTTGATAGAAGAAAGCGTTACTTTGCGGAAATCCACACTTAAATCAAAAAAAAAAAAAATTTGCAATTTGCCGCCAAAGAAATGTATACGTATTATGGCGTGACAAAACAGGCGAAATAGTGCGCTAAGAATGAATTGGACTTCCCGGAAGCTAAAACTCCCAAATATATCCAGCTCCATAAAGTGCACTCGACTTCGAGCAGCTCGACCATCGTGGGGTGCACCTGATGATGCTTCGGTTACGAAGCGAAACGTACGTTGAGTTGGTAGTAGTGTGTGTATAAAACATTTTAGTGGTGTGTGTTGTGTGGAGCTGGATATATTTGGGAGTTTTAAGCAAGGGTATTCCTTTTTTAAGTAATTGTCAAAGCTTCAGGTTTCCTAAATATAATTATACAACAAATTATTTAGTATTAATCAATTATTTTTTTATTAATAACAAATTGAACATACTTTTAGTAAACACAAACGATTTTTATCTTGTTCTTCCTTAAAATTGTTTAGGTTCCTAAGTATGTGTTGTAAGCTTCAATAACAAAACTGTTATTTTCGCGAAACCGGTTTCATTTCAAATATAATAAAAGTAAGACTTAAGCAAATATGAAGTACAGTAAATAAATAATAAATATTACTAGATCCTGGACAAATTACACAATCCTAAAGTAAGCAAATTTTGTGCTTGTGTAATGGATGTTATTCAACAATATTAATGCAATAATAATAATAGTATGACAGGTGTAATTTATAAATGTAATAATATTTAATTTATTTGATAAACTTGTAGTGCACCTAAGCTCAACTTGTCCATATTTTAAAGTTAATCGCATACCGAAAATTAAACAAGCGACGGTCGGCTTCGTTGGTTATTCAAACATCATACATACGAAAACAATATAAAGTTGTGTTTATAATGTTACCATCTTTTAATGACAACGTTCTTAATAAAGATTTTCAATTAATAAATAGTAGACAATGGGCAACCAATGGTCGAAATTCGACTATGTTAAATTTTAATTTTTCTTTGTTAAGATTGCCATCTTCATTTATCAAGACCAACTACTTTGTTCCCAAACTTTATTAATATAGTTAGAGCGCCATCTGTAATATTTTATACTTGTCATCAATATATTTGTTTGTGTGTGTCAAATGCATGGTACTATGTGTAATTTTTTTTATAAAATGCACTTTACAAACATTATTATTGAACAATATTAGCATTCGGCACTTTTCCTACTTTAATTTTATTGTTATATATTGTTTGTCAGACAGGAAAAGATGAAAACCAGTGTTGACGTAGACTAGGCCTCAACAAATACTGAGCTTTTCCTTGGCGGACTCATGCTACCACACTCTGTCTCATTATCTATCACTTTTTCGTATGTTTATTTAAGTTCCTTGAGTTTAGAATTAGATAATAAATGTTAATAAATGTTTTTCTTTCTTTCTTTCCTACACATAAACTACCAGTATGCCAGAATTTATACTTCTCCATCCGCGCAATTTTCGTAAACAGCTGTCCAAAGTTTTTGCTTCATGTACCTATTAATATTATGATTTTATGGACTAACTGCACAAATTGCCTTTACCTCCAGCTAGGTTAATTGTATCCTTGTGCTACTAAAAATTATAGCAAATTAATTTTTTCAACCTCTGAGCGAAAAAGAGGTGTGTTAATAAGTTTGACTTGTCTGTATGTGTGTGTGTATGTGTGAAATCTGACGTGATCAAAATGCATATAAGCACATTAGGTACTACGTATAGGTTTTGACGGGGGTTATTTAAAAAAACTAAAATTAGGGGTTATTGTTATTAACGGAAGGATTAGTTTTTTGTCATTAAGAATGTTGGAATTATCTTGAAGTAAGGCAACGTTAAATACGAACGAACAGTATTGAAAAGGAGCTGTCGTTTAGTTCTTGTTTATTTTTGTGAGTTTGGTTTATAATTTTAAAACAATATTTCAAGTAGACAGAATATTTTTTATCAAATCATCGCAAAAACAAAGAATACTTGTTATTTTATTTTTATTTTTAGATCATAATTTTCCGACTCTCAATCCAACCCTGGTAAATCTTCATCTACTTCATTTAAATAACTGAGTCATTTCTCAAGACGTTATCAAAAATATAATGACTCAGCGCAGTATGAACTTGGCCTTACTCATAACATTCAGTGTGCTATGTTGACCTTGACTCTGCAAACAAGGCTTAATACTTTATGTAACTAATATTGTATTTAGGTATGTCGCCTTAGTAACTAAAATTGTAAATTTATTGGTGGTAGCGTAAGCGGCAACTTAGGTATACAATATAATAATACAGTAAAACTGCAAAAAAAAATCGACTTCGATTATTTCATTACATAGGTACCAAAGTACTATGTCGTGATTAGATCATTCAATTTCCGAAAGGTACCTAGTTAATATTTCGAGTCCCACATAAGTTTTATTAACATCACATATGTAATTTTTGAGAAATCCTATCCTTCCTATTAATATTATAAATTCGAAAGTTTGTCTGTTTGGTTGTTATACGTAGGATACTTTTTATCCCGAAACAATGGACCACATGGGCAACAGCTAGTACTTAATAATGCATACAATTTCTTGTAAAACTTCCCATATTAATATTATTAAATGAAGCTGTGGTTTAGCGGTTCAGTTGTTGGACTAGACTGCATAAAGTCCCGGGTTCGATCCCGGGTCGGGCAAAAAAAACGGAATTGGGTTTTTCCAATTTTGTAATAAAAAAAACGTTGGTCGGGACTGGATATGTGTCCGGTTGGCGATAGGCTTGCCACCTATCACATTGTGGGACTTTGTATCTTCGGCTAATCGTAGGTGCCTTGATTGTACCTCTGCCTACCTCTTCGTGGATATGGGCATGAAGATACTTTTTTTAAGAAACATTTGTAAAAAGTAAACAATCAGGTACAACTATTTCTACATTTAATTATTTGAAGGCCTCAGTTTGGCAAAGCAACATTACCACCTTTGGTGTCTCTAAACGGCAGGAATTTCTTACCGTCGGGAAATCCGTCTGCTTTTTTGCCTTCCAATATTATATAAAAAATCCTGTACATAATAATTATGCTGCAAAAAAAATATAACTTGACTTTTAAAAATAATAATAGTAAATATCCCAGGACAACTCGCACAAATTGAATAGGCAAAGTAAGCAAATTATATGCTTGTGTTGTGGGTGCTAGTCAACGATACTAATACATAGAAATACTTAAATAGATACCAGAATAAATTTAAAAACACCCAGGCCCGGAAATGCAGACATCTAAATGTTCATCACACAAATGTCTGCCCCCGTCGCGAATCGAACCCGAGCCTCGCGGTAAGGCAATGTAGTTAAGCGTATATGCTAGCCACTCGACCAACGAGGCGATCTATGGCCTCAAATCAATTTTCTCTACAAAACCAAGAGCGACGGCCGCAGCTAAGTTATAAGTATTGTCTCTAGACAATAGATAAAACATAAATAGACAGATGATGAATTTAACCCCAAAGTAATCAAATTATATGCTTGTATATAAAGGTGTTATATTAGTTTTTATTAGTAGGTAACTCATAATAATTTCTTTCTGCAGTGCTACAAAATAAAACACGCCAGAATTTCGTCGAAGGACACATTTGCTTACCGAGAACTTGTAGAAAAAATACATTAGTATTCTTATGTTTATGCCAATTGTTCTCAGCTTTGACTTCAGACGCACGTAGCATTTTTATTTTGTTCTTTTATATGTTTACGAAGTCGATACAATTTTTTATTGACGAGATTGTTGCTATGTACAGTAGCGATTCTAGAAGGTAGAGTTTGGCGACTCGCCTAGGCTATATTCCTGCCGACCTAAGCCATTGCTCGCCAATGTCCTGTTCCGGCATGGAGGATAAGGTCTCTGCACTTACGTCGCTTAATAACCATACCTAACCGGGATGACAACGCTCCATTAGCATATTACTTAGCGTACACTTCTAACTCCACAGGACAAAATCATTGAATTATACAAAATAAATATTATAAAAATAATTATTTACACCATCATATCCTATCACATTGTGGAGTGCAAATATTTTAAATATTTATGACTGACTCGTTGGACGAGAGGTTGAAATAGCTGTACCAACCAACCGCGAGGCTCGGTTTCGATTCCCTGTAAGAGGCAAGCAGACATACAAAGGTAATGAGAACATTAATATGTTTAGGAGTTTTGTGTACCTATATATAGTTGTCGCGATTCACGGCGAATCTACAAAACCCATAGTAACGAAAATTGGCTGATACTTTATATTATATTATATTTATATTATATAACCTCATAAACTTAACTCACTACCGCATAAATGGCTACTCATTTGTTCTTGCCTCACTTGTGACGTAGTACATATTACTTTTTATAATTTGTGCTTCTGATAGTTGCAAACATGATCAGAGGCCCTACCATAAACAGTTACAGCAGCACCTATTATTTCCATCTTGCTAAATGTCCGCCTTTATAAACAACTTTATTATATACGTCATAGCGCTGCCTTTCTCCTTTAAGAGCTTATAGTAACCCCCCTGACCACATTTGTGGTCCTTCGAGACGGATTGGCTCATTTGTGGTCTTTTATGCATCACCCCCAGTACCTTAAATAGCACCATGACGTCAACGATATGCCATGTTAAATAATTGTTAATTTTAATGTTGTTACAAGGGAATTGTTCACGAGGCGAAACGTAATACTATCAAATAAATATGTGGCGCAGATGGTGCAAATTAATTATAAAAAAAAACTAATTACATTTGCTTGTAAACAAAGCAGTAAATTAAAAAGTACAGTAAGAAAGAGGTTAAGACTTAGTTATATAAATGTAGTAGGTAGTTGATCCGCCAGACGTTATTCTGATGTTTTTATAATGTAATTAGGTATAGTAAAAAAAAATTGGGATGAGTCACCCTTATCACTTAGGGGTATAAAATAGATAGTAGCTGATTCTAAGAGCTATTGAATATGCATATAAAATTTAGAGAAAATCGGTAAAGTTATTTACCGTACTCCTCCGTTTCGGAGGATTCCGGTAAATAACTTTGTGACACGAGAATTTTATATACTCGTATAAGATTAGGGTATAATTACATCTCTAATCAACCTTCTGATAGTTTATATACTTCTTATAGTCGGTGGAATTCTATTCTAGACATAATTTTGTACTTTGCACAGATCGCACTATATTATACTAATAGCGGCCCGCCCCGTCATCGCACGGTTATGAAATTTACATAATATAAACATTCCTCTTCAATCACTTTATCTACTAAAAAAACCGCATCAAAATCCATTACGTAGTTTTAAAGATTTAGTTAAGCATACAAATGGACATAGGGACAGATGAAGCTACTTTGTTTTATACTATGATACCTATTAGGTAAATACGTATAGATACTATAATAACACTTAAAATAAAAATTTTTAGTGACCCCCAACAATACCTGCATGTAATATATTATCCAAGAACCAACTCAATCACGCTAGCTTTCAAACAACAAATCGGCATCGAAAACTTCCCACCCGTTCAAAAGTTATGATACCACAAACACACAGATATGGCAAACACTTGACAACCTCTTTTTCGTTCAAATACTTCGATCAATAATTTAATTACTCTGGAATTTAACCTGCGATAAGAAGGATTTATTTACCCTATTATTTAATGTCCAAACTCGAGCCAGAAAACGAATTGGCTTGAAGTAGGTTCAAAAATACCTGGGTGTAGTTTGTTTACCTAATACAGTTTTTTTTTTAATGTAAGTAATCGAGATAGATGTAGCCTGACAGATGTATAACATCGAAGTTATTGTCTTCATACATGGCGGTAAAAGATAGTAGATAGACATTCAATCACCTACTGAGACGACGCACGCTGAGGAGACACGTCGCGCGTCAAGCTAGCAGTCTGTCTGACACGCCGCTAGAGACGTTTCACATCAAAAATTAAATTACATAAAAATAGCGCTAGCCTAACTTTTAAAACATTTCAATTTATGTTTAACCTTGAATGTGTTTACTATTGTTTCTGCGTTTTATAATTACGCTACCGTGAAATGGAAACGTGTCCCAGCGCATACGCACTAGACACACCTCCCTAGTTGTAAACAAGTTCTTATTCACATCGTACGATATTTATTTGCATTAATAGTTAGGCCAAGGTCAAAGAATGACTAAACAACATTGTACTGGCACAGAATAGGTATTAATATTAACGTAGTAACACGCCTGTACTATCTATAAGTAACATTAATACGTGATGCCAAAACTTTGGACCCCTTTTTACGAAAACTGCGAGGACGCAGGAACATAAAATTTGGCACACTTAGGTATATTTTATGTGTGTGAAAAGTGCAGAACGCTACTATTTTTCAATAATTCTGCTTATAAAGTACATTAAATCAATAAATGAAACGTTACCCACACTACCGTTCATTTTACACACACACACAAATATAGATAACGAAAAAGATCACAGATGGCGCACTAAAAAGTTTGGAAACAAGTTGGTCTTGAGAAATGAAGATGGCGTTCTTATCAACAAGATATTAAAATGTATTATGGTCGAATTTCGACTAATGGGCGATGGTACATATTAGTAGGTACTAATGGGTACTAGGTACACAGGAGCCAACATTTGAATGTAAAAACTTTTCTAGGCGTTAGTAGTTAAGCTAAGTTATGTGCGACTACTGGGGTCCGAAATTTTAGCCCAAAACATCTGCTTTGCCTTACGTAAAAAATTTTCAACAAAAACATTTTCTTTAAGTTCCATAAAAAATCGGTATTATGTTTTTCCATGTCATGTAAGAGTAAGTAAAGAATGAGGAAACAACGCTACCATAATATAAAGGAAATAACAAATTATTTAAAAACATTGGATATTTTATTCATTCGTTCCTAACACGATCGAATGACATTTCTAAATACAAGCTAGGGTTGTCAATCGTTTTACATTTTATATGAAAATTTATTTAATTTATCAAATAGTTGTTGAGCTCTAAGATTAGAGCTATCAAGAGAAAAAGTAGTCTATATCTTTTAACCATGAATACTAGATTAATTTTGCACGACCCGAAAATACCACAATTTATTTAGGCATTTTGGCGCATTTTTAGACAGATAACTTAGTATCTAATCATTAACATACTGCCCCACCTACAATAACATCAATTTACATCTCATACTTTTAGCAGGAAAAAAGTTGTACCTGGTCTATGTACTATGTACCTATGTGAAATATTTTTGTGTAAATTTGTTAAAGGAAGATTCGTTTTATATATTTTTTATATTTATTTCTATTTTATCTGTTTGCCGAATATGTCGATTTTACGGAATCCAATTTAAAAATCATACCTCTATACCTAAATGCAAATCATTTCTATTAGATACTTACTCCAAGCGCTTTCTTTAAAAATCTAAAAATTTTAATATTATTATTTACTATTCTTTTATTATTGGTGCATAAAAGAACCACAAAAGAGCCAATCCGTCTCGAAGGGCCACAAATGTGGTGCGTAAAAGGAATTACACCATTTGAACAGCGGTATGCGAAGTTAAGAAAATAAATGTCCGTATTTAACAGACATGCGGTTGACTATAGTCAACCG
>DVZK01000688.1:0-11143 GCA_018236665.1 Calephelis perditalis | reverse complement strand
GGCAGAGGCACAACCAGGGCACCCACGACTAGCCGAAGACACTAAGTCCCACAATGTGATAGGTGGTAAGCCTATCGTCAACCGGGCACATATTATCCAATCCCGAGCAATTTTTTTAAATTAGAAAATTGAAAAAAACAAATTTTCTTTTAGTTGCCTTACCCGGGATTCGAACCCGAGACCTCATGCAGTTAAGTCCGACAACTGAACCGCTAGACCATAGAGACGATTTTTAATACTTAATTTAATATTGACAATACCACCAAGCTAATGTAAACACTAAATAGCTCTACTTGCTTCAGCAACTACACATCTCTATCTGATAATATAAATATGTTATCTTTACTATTTAGAAACCTAACATGCACCTAATACATATGTGTTATGAACATAATAAGTTGATATGAAATCGTTATATTATCTTGATCGGCATTTGTTTTTTTTTTCTAAAACAAAGAGGTCATTGACACGTGTAGAGTTGCATACATTGCATTAGTTAGTATTTGGGAGCTGGCAGGCCGGCTATACACGATGCGACGACGCGGCGACCTTGTCGCGCCCGCGCCCCTCGCACGACGTCATGCGGGGGCGCGCCGGTGACGTCACACCGCGACCTCGCCGTCACTCGCTGTGCACGTGAATGACACGCGCCGGCACGCATCCGATGCGTGATCACCTCGCCTCGATTGGCTGATTCAGCCGCGCCGACCGCTCCCATTGGTCGCTCTCCTCCCGATCCCCGCAACGGCCCGTGCCTCGAACCTCGAGAACTCGCAGAACGGTTTATTCGTCTGCGGATCGCCGACGAAGTAATACGCTTCCAAATTAAGCTCTACGCAAGTTTGTGAATTAAAAGAAAGTTTTTTTTTCTCTGTTGTATGATACCATAACCAGAATGTCCACCCTGCTAGATGTTTGTGGACCGTTGTCCCCGCCGTCAACACCTCCGTTGATGGACGCTAAAGTGAGTGTCGACAATGTTTACAATTTTTTAACTTTGTTTTTATTTCTCCAAAATATTAAAAAATCAGTCTAAAATTGTATTATGTGCCTTAAAAAAATTAATTGACCCCAAAAATTTAGTTTCTCAATATTTTGTGTCAAGAATAAAATCTTACCTTGTGCAATCGTACCTAACTCGAAAGTATGGCAAGTGTACGGCGCGAACACGCACCGTGCGCGTGAACAAGCTGTCGGGCGTTCACTTATGTGTGTCTGTCTTTGTCTACAGGTGGAGTTACCTCTGAAGAAGGCTGCTGTCAAACGAGCCCGGGAGTCGCCACCCCCGACCGGGCTTGTCACCCCACAACCCTCGGACTCGGAAGGAGAAGATGAATTCAGCAAGCGGTCTCGGTGCGAGTTGGCGCGCCTCCTCGCGACCACTCCTCCGCCTGAACCTTGCGGCCGCCCTTCGGTCATCATGAGGGCGCACAAAGACGGGACGTGCAGTCCCGAGCCCCTACCACTACCCCCGCCGTCCAATGTGAATATGTTCAAAGCGCTCAAATTTAAAATGAACCGAGGCCACAGCTACTCACAAACAAAGTACATGGCGAGTCAGGTGCAAACGCCCCCTGTGAATCCACCTGCTAAAATTGAAGAACCCCGTGTACCTTCACCCCTCCCTGTGTGTGATAAAGAAGAGCGAGTGCCCCCTGTGCCCCAAGTGTGTCAATTGGCTCCTGCCGCGACCCCCGGCTGGGTGCCCCTAGCGCCTAGACCTGCGCCCCCCGTGTTGGTGCCGGGTACGCTGCTACCCACCGGCCTGTGGCTGGTCGCTCACGCGCCCGCTGCCCGCCGGCGTCACTACGAGTGCTCGTATCCTGGCTGCGGCAAAAATTACTTCAAATCGTCCCACCTGAAGGCTCACGCGCGCACTCATACCGGCGAACGACCGTTCCGATGCTTGTGGCCCGGCTGCGAGCGGAGGTTTTCCCGTTCCGATGAGCTCTCGCGCCACAAACGCACCCATACCGGCGAGAAGAAGTTCGGCTGTCGCGTCTGCAACCGCCGCTTCATGCGCTCCGACCACCTCGCCAAACACGTCAAAAGGCATGCCAAAGAGCGAGTCCCACCCGCGCCCGTGTTGCGACTTCTCCCTTCCCCACCGTTGGCCATCTCTGTCCAACCCACCGTTGCGCAATAAGCAATAATGACTGTGATTCAGATCTCAAGATCGTTAGGTGTAGTACTCAATGAAAGACTGTCCTATTTAACTACTTAGTAGATGCTAGCTTTAAGTATATATTATGTAAAATAAGCTTCCACAAATATAAAAGTTGATTTCAATATTTGTTTCACTGCACTTATCACGCACTAATCCGAACTCACAGTAAACGAATTCTGCCCGAGTTTTGTTTACGTTTAAAAATCTCTACATTGTATTAATTACTGAGAAACTGACTATATTTAACTGAAGAGTTGGTTGTTAACTAAAAGTAAACTATAGTTAGACTAATCCAAGCGCCGGGAGTCGACCAGAAGACCCCGGCGAAGAAGGCCGGCGTGCGACTGCGAGGCGTTTCGCAGCAGACCTCCGTCTCGCCTCCGATAACGACGCGACAAGTCATTGTTATCAGTACGCGATATCTTCAAACAACAATGAACAAGTTCCTTTACATTTCTTCTATTTTTACTTAAAGTAAGTATACGAAAATTACTCTTTAATTAAAAAAAACATAACGTATCGAAATGCGCACCACTGGGTGGGTAGCGGCCAGTAACATGCGCACATACCTACACAGTGATTATCACGATACTTGAGCGTGATGTTTCATAGTACAGCTTTATCTTTTTATTAGCCATTTCAAACATATTCTAAAGCCTCTTTGATATTGACAGCATATTATCAACATTTTAACCTATCTATGGAGTAATAATGGCTGAACTCTACATTTTTAAGGATAAACAAATAAACCTGTAGTTTTTGAGGTAACGAACCCAATTTCAAATTCATAAATATAATAATGCTACTTACGAGTGACTTCGTCAGCGTTAATTATCGTACGTATAGAACATAATATAATTCAGTTACATTATTAACCAAAAATAAAATAGTACTCTATATCTATAATCGACTTACACCGAACTGATACTAAAATCAAACATATTTTATAAACAGAGGCCCGCCCCGGCTTCGCACGGTTATGACATACGCATACAAACTTTCTCTTCAATAACTTTATCTATTAAAAAAACCGCATCAAAATCCGTTGAGTAGTTTTAAAGGTTTAGTCCCGCTATCTTGGAGGTTGATTTTTGTAAAAAGTAGCCTATGTTTTAGTTCAGGACTTTGACTATGTGCTTTAAAGTTCGCCGGCGATTAAGCCATGAAAGCGCAACAGACAGAAATGCAGACCTTTGTATTTATAATATTAGTATGGATGGCTCAAATGTTTAGAAATACATATTTGTCAATAGATAGAAATCTAACATCTCGTACTGGCAACATCTTTACCGACTTTACTTTATAAACGAGGATTTTTTTTTGTTTTGACTAGTTGTATTTCTCACCATCAAGAAATCCGTCTGATTGTTTGTCTTTTTTATAAAACACCAGACAGTGGCAAACACTGACACTACTGCACGCTAAGAAACTGAAGATATTGCTAATGCGTTGATGTCTTCTAGACTGAATTGTTACTGTAATTAAACCTAATCTTTTTCTAAGAACGATTAAGTGAGGTTAGGGATGAAACGATACAACTGGGTATTAAAATGGTATAAACGACTTTTTCATATACTTATTTGTCTTACTGTTTGTCCAACTGCGTATACAACTAAATTCCTGATAATCTTAAATCACTTCCATTAAAAAGATCACGGAAGAAGGTATTTAACATACTCTCGGAGAAAACATATTGTTGTGTCAAATATTTTCTTGCAGACAAGAATAAATCGTAAAGCATTTCTAATATGATTGATGTTATTGCAGAAATCTTGGTTGCCGAGGAGTTTGTATCTTCTTCTGCCTGGATAGGTTTGGAAACGGTGGTAGGAAAAGGTGGTTGGTTATACTTATAGTCCTGGTTGCCGGAGAGTTTGTTTTGCCGTTTCTTCATCTGTCTAGGTTTGGAAACAGTTATAAATAGAGTTAAATTTATTTACGTTGTAAAAATTATTTGCACTATTTAAGTAATGAATTTAAATTCATTGTTGTCTTTTACAACGATGTTGTTAATAGTAATTAAACAATTAAAATAATTAATCTTACTTACCTGCTTATTAAATTATTATTTGCACACCATAAGTTGGTAGAATATGTTAGAATGCCAAAATAATTTTATAACATCTTTTAAACACTTATGCTCCGCAAATAAATATTTTGCATCTCATTTCCTTTCTTAATACTTAAGCGAATGTATTAAAAAATATGTCTTGGTTGCCGAGGAGTTTTTTTTTTTTTTTTTAATATTATAGGAAGGCAAACTAGCAGACGGATTTCCTGATGGTAAGAAATTCACGCCGCCTAAAGACACCAAAGATGGTAATGGTGTGTTGCCAACCTGAGGTCTGGATGTTAGGCCTCGAGCAAAAGTAAATTTTCCGGCTACCTTATCCTCCGAACCGGAACACGTCATGACGTCATGGCGGCAAGAATAGGTAAGGCGGTGGTACCAATCCTGGCGAGTCGCTGCGAAACTCTACCACCTAGTCACATGTCACGGTGTTAGTGTTTTGCAGTTTGTTTTCCTGACTGACTAGGTTTGGAAACGGTGGCAGTTCAAGGATTGATAGATAGGGTTCATCATGTTACTTACGTAATATGTTATAACTCTAAATAATACTTTTGTGTAAATTTAAAAATATTGGCATACCACAACGTGGTAGAGTATGTTGGTATAAACAAATATTTTTGTAACGATTTCTAACATATTATATTCAGGAAATAAATTTATTTCATTTTCAAATCAATTTTATAATAACTGGAAACTATTCTCTACTAAATTGATATTGCTCTGTTTCGTGAAGTTACTTTGAAGTTAAAAAGCATTTTTTTTTATTTTAATTTGGTACAAACCTAATTATTATTAACTTTGAGGTATAGTGCAGGATGTGACAAAAGCTCTACTTTTCAGAATCTTAGTTACGTTCAAGGGCTTCACCCGGGTTCGAAAGTTACCTACGTAGTTCTTTTATTAATGCCAAAAAAAGAGATTAGCAAAAAATGAAAAAGTTATACCTCCGTAAAAAGTGACATGCAAATTTATTATCTTAGTTTTTTAAATACAATATTACTTTAAATATAGTATTAAATATTAATATTTAGTTATATTTATAACAATGATAATATACGTACAACATTTTTTTACTGGGCTATATTGACTATATTGAGGCATTAGTTTTGAAGGCAAAGTATTTGGATTGTGTTGGTCATAGCCCTAGGCATAGTGTCGAAGACCTACAACCCTACCTCGGCGGTAGCTTCAGTGTTAGTGACATAAAAGATTCCTAGACTGAAACCAGAAGGTGCATATGAAATGCATGGCAGGTTTAGTTCCAAACCATTAATGCAAAAGAAAAAAAATATGGGGGACTTCCGTGTTATGAAGGGAGCGTACCTGGGACGTCCCAACGGAAAACATCCGACGGGATATCCCAGAACCCGTTGGAGCAGTTAATTAATTTACATTATTTTATGCTCCTAACACTGTGCTACTAAGTAGAAGGTAGAGCTTTATGATATCCAATTACAACTAACACCAAAGAGCTATGGGGGTCAATTACTTTGTCTACATTTGCCAAAGACTCTAGGACAATTATTAGGCTGACCTACATTTTTTAATGTATGTCACCAAAATTTTAACATCTTTGAAAATCAATGAAGTCTTACTTTGAAGGTTGAGTTTGAGCCAGTTTGAGCGCAAAATATTCAGTGACGTCTTGTAGGATCTTTTTTTATTCTTAAATTTTTTGGGATTTTGTTATACAATAGACATGCGTGTTTGGAGGATCTTGTTAGGATCACTGTGACCGTAAAATATTTTTGACGTCTTGTGTTGGAGGATCTTGTTTAGATCAAAGAGAGCGAAAATTGCTCAGTAGCGTCTTGTGTTGGAGGATCTTGTTTGGATCACAGAGAGCGAAAAATACTCAGTAGCGTCTTGTGTTGGAGGATCTTCTTTTAACCGCTGAAAGATCTAAATACAGTTAGCGGCTCCTTGTTATGAAGATTTTTGTAAATCTCTTTGAATTTTTTTATTTACTGTCGAGCCGAACCCAGTAAGTTTCAAATTTTTTTTTTTCAAATATCAAAAATTATGATATCGACATATTACGAAATAAAGTGAATTCAGTTTTGCACTGGAGGATCTTTTTTGGATCACTAAGAGCAGAAAATAGAGTGGTTGCATAGTATCTGAGCTCAAGACATTCTTCGGGTTTGAGCCAATAAACAAGTAAGTAGTTGCCTCAACAACAGAACTCCATATCAGAACACGGGCATCCTAAATCCCTTATCATGAAAGTATTGTTTTCATAAAATGACGTCAATATCACGGTGTGCCATCGTGCAGCCCGCGTGTGCCACTCATGTGGTATCGAATGTAATGATAATTTAGCATTACCTTACACATTTTTGAGAGATATTTTTTATTATTGTTTGCTTAATGTTATCCTCAATAAAAAAAATATCTTCACGCCCATATATAAGGGGTGGGCAGAGGCACAACCAGGGCACTCACGACTATTCGAAGATACTAAGTCCCACAATGTGATAGGTGGGTAAGCCTATCGCCAACCAGACACTGAGCAACATTTTCTTATATTAAAAAGTTTACCGGCTATCCTCCGAACCGGAACACGTCAAAGGCAACCATAGACGTTATAGCGGCAGGAATAGGTAAGGCAGTAGAAAGAGTTACGGACATGAAAAAAATAGTGACATTAACAATGTCAGTAATATCTCCTCTTGCAACACCATATCCACTTCTAACTGGTACAACAAATTGAAGTGCCAATATAATTTTACAAAAAAAAACAACCCCTAAACTATGTATTTAACTTATAACCAACATTTTCGCATTATTTTTATTTACTCTAAACGAGGTTAAGTTTAACAGGTTGTGAACTTGTTGCTGATAAGTAAATGTTTAAAAATAAACACAACAAACAACAAAAATCGGTACGCCCAAAGTCCGTTCCATATTAGTCGTATTTCTCAGTTACTAACAGCTTTACGATGACGCTTATGAGCAATATTTTTTAAATATGCCAATGGTGCACTACAATAAAAATAACTACGTTAATAAAAAACCGTCTTCAAAAATAAAAAATAATAAAGATTTAATATTAATTGTATACTACCTACTATTTCCATGTGCCATTTACTAATAGGTTTAAAGTCGATGTCAAGCCAATTTAATATTTATAATTATTAGTTTAAGGCTTGGCACCGACTTCAAACATATTAGTAAATAGAACACGGAAAAAATAGGAGCAAACAATTAACATTAAATCTTTATTATTTTTGACTTTTTAGTTTTAAATTCTTAATTGCTTAAATTTTCAATTGCTGATATTATTTAATGAAATAAAAATAAACATCGGGATAGGTGAATAAAAAACTAATGGGCCTACCTGAATCAAACTTTTATGTTCCTTAAGGACGATTTTAACCCCCAACGAAAAACGAGGGGTATTATAAATTTGAAGCGAGTGTGTGTCAGAGTATGAGTGCCTGTGACATCATACATTTTAATTGCATGGATCGATTTCGATGCGTTTTAAAGCTGGCATAATCAAGCTGGTTCTTAGCTACATCACATGTAGGATTTTGTATGGGCTTTGAAGATTTTTAGTTTTATAGTTTTAGTCTTTTTTCCGCTATTTAAACAATGGTAACAGACGGTATTTAAATTAACAAAAATATTTATAATATATAACATTAACATTTGTCAGTTAATGTCGTATATTAAAAATCTTTTTGTCGTACCGTCAGTGTAAGGATGACAATTAATTACTAATAGTAATTCGCCGAGACAGCTAGTAAGCTGTCTCGGCGAACTTCGTTTCACCCGTTCAGTTTGTATGGGGAAAACTAAAGTATTGTTTTTCTCATATTCCTTGCATTTTTCCCGGTTTTTGTCTTCATAAGAACCTTCTTCTGGCAATAACTAACGCAACAAAAAAATAATTACCTAAATCGGTTCAGTCGTTCGGAAGTTATGCGCTCACCAACACATTTACCAACTTATTTTTATATTATAGAAGATTTTATTGTTTTCTCGATTTTCGACTACGTCAGCTTTGTAACAACCAAATCTGTAACGAAATCGGTCCATACATCAAACTTATAACACTCCCTTTTCCTGACGGGGGTTTTAAATACTTTTTGATAATGATAAAACATAATAATTTATTTTTCAGAAACAACTCGCTTATACTCAGTATTATCCAGTTGGAATCTAGATTTATGTTTGGTCTAAAAATTAGATGCTTCATTTTAAATCGGTTCAACACGAATATTTGTTACGGCTAATGTTCATGTCACGAATGTCTCTTTGCATGCAAAATTTGATAACCAGATTTTCAGAATTGGTATGGGTACACACCTAACTCCACTCATCTTTAGCAAAGTTTGGGTTCAATTCCCAATAGGAGCAAGCTTTTTTAATGATTTTTTCGGTATTGAGCCCAAATCGTAACTAAATTTTTAAGTATACATTACTTTTACTAATTTTTAAGTATACAGTTATTTTCTAATTACTAATATTTTTATTATTGTTTTATTTTATTTTTTCTTTAATTTTGTACGTTACTAACCTAGATATGGACTATGTCTGAAATAAAATTATTTTATTTTATTTCATTTTTTTTATTACTAGCTGAACCGACAGACGCCGTCCTGTCGAATATTATTTTTTTTATATGAACCTTCTTCTGACAATAACTAACACAACAAAAAATAACGAGTAAAATTGGTATGTGTGACGAGAAGACCAAGGAAAATGAGTGTTCATTTTTTATAGAAGGAAATTTATTGCATGAATTTTAAAAGTTAGTGACGGTAAGCAACCAAGCACAAGCGTTTTCAAAGAGCTAGGTAAAAGCACAGTTAATATTTCCTACAGTCGTTTTGACTACCTCATTTAATATAAATCTCACTGTTCCATGATGCTATTTATAGACTCCCAGGAATCAAACCTAAATAAACACGTTCCAATATCAAGAGTCCAAAGTCCGCGCGCCACGCCTACCGTGGAGTATTTTTGTACAAAACTCGTCGCGCTTCAGAACACGAGGGCTTTTCCCTTCATAATACGGGTTTATTTTACTAAGGATTTGGGTTAACCCGCGATTACTGAGTACTAGATCAACTTTTGTGATATTAGTTTAGTAGATACCATAAGGATTGATATTTTCTTCTTATAATAAACTAGCTGTGTCTGTTACTCCTTATTATGTCAGATACCTGCCAGTAAAAGTCCCTTGTTTGTAGATAGTAAATAATCATATAATAATAAATACAAAATACCGTTTGTAAATAGTAAGTAAATAATTAAAATAACTAATTTGATTAAAACCTATTAAAATATTTGCACACCACAACTTGGTAGAATATGTTGGAACGCTTAAATAATTTTGTAACGTCTTTGTAACAGTCATATTCCGCAAATAAATATTTGTTCTTTTTCTTAAAACACTTTTAATGCTGTCAAATTAGACTCGTCATTTCTATAGACGTTTAATCAATCACTCGGAAAACGTTGATTAAAAACATCACAATTTGACATGTCCGGACTAACCCGACATGTCTAAAACGTTCCATCTCTTTTGTGTTTGTTTCATTTAAAAAAGATAGCATGCACCTAAAATAAGTTTAGTTTGTGAACGGCAGAATTACTATCATTAACTTAGCATCGTACTAAAATAGATATTTTCTCTATGAATGATAGATTAAGAACCAAACCGATTTTTATGACTCGGATACAAGTTACATAAAATTACAAAACTTTATAAGAGTTGGAATGAGTGAATGAGGTGTTATTATCATGGGTTAATGTGTCAAAGCAACAGATAAAAGTATTTGATAATTTCGATCACGTTCATCAACATTTGTAATGTCTTCGTACTCTGTGATAGGGTCGTGATGAGGGAAGATTAAAATCCCATTAACCTATTGTGACATTGCAGACATGTGCCCGTGGGTTTGTCTGCGATGGGCACTACTCCATTCCATTCCATTCCATTAGTCAAAGGTTCGTGGTTTGGGGTCGGCAGATTATTACAAGACAGGTTTGCTCACATAATAAATCCAGTACGGAACAAGACAATAGCGGGCACAGACGTTATGGCGGCATGAATACATCTGCGCTTAATAAAGGCTATTTCAAGACTGTTTTCATAACTCTCTAATTATCCGAAAACACTTTATACAGTCGTGTTCCGTTGTGGATGTTGGAATAGCCGTTGACTTTCACATTAAGCCAAATACCCCGGACAGTGGACAGCGACGCACCTATAACATTTGTAGTGTTTGTAGGCCACAGCTGACTCTTACCAGCCTGTGTTCTTCCGCTATCATAGCCCACAAAATATGTTAAGTAATGTAGTGACAGTTTTTAATTATTTCTATTTATTTGTTTTGAAATATAATATAAATTATAGTTCTCACCTCTGTAATCTAGCGGTTTAGCGTCGAACTTGACCTCTTGAGGTCCCGGGTTCGAACCCCTGGGTCGGGCAAACAACTAAATGTATATTTTCAATTTTCTAAGAAAAATAATGTTGCCCAGAATTAGGTATGAGCCCAGTTGGAGATAGGCTTTCTACCTATCACGTTGTGGGGCTTATGGTCTTCTGTTAGTCGTGTTGTGGTTGTGCCTTTGCCTATTTCTTCGGCAATATGGGCGTGAAGATACTTCTTCTTCTAATGCCAGTTTGGGGCATAATTTCATTGTTTTGTTACATTCAAGGTTGTACAAAGATATCTCCTTTCAATAAACTAATATTATAGTTATTATCACAAGGAACCTTCCGAGGTCTGGTTTTACATCCCACACAATACTTCTCCACCCCCGTATAGTCTCGGTGCTTGTTAAGATTTAAATAACCGTATAAGCTTTTTAAATTGACAATTGCGCTGGGACCACCTCGTTGGTCGAGTGGCTAGTACACGCCTAACTACATCGACCAACCGCGA
>DVZK01000687.1:0-11150 GCA_018236665.1 Calephelis perditalis | reverse complement strand
AATAAAGATTGTAGATAATACTTTTATTAATAATACTATATATTTTAGCTAAATCACAGTACCTACACAGGCTAGGTTACTTAAAAATGAAATAAAAGTTTCAATTATTGCTCGATCACTTCTAAAAGGTTAGGAAATGTATAGTATGCGCATTTTCCTCTGAAAATCTTTTTTGGTACAGAAACTGCTTCAAGAATGTTAATATAATGCTCCTCACTAATGTCTGTTTCGCAAGCTTTAAATAGTTTTCCAGTAACATTTGCAACTCCATAAAATACGACTTTTACATATCTATCCTCATCAACATCACTCAATGCAGAAGCTATGTATATGTAAATTCGTTTTTTACCTTGTATCTTCAATAAAACGTAAGTTCCAGGAATTATTTTACTACGATGCAGATTTTCTTTATGGAATTCATCGCTTTGTTTTGATATACTAAGTAAATTATGCTCGTCAATGTTGGAAATATCATTGAAAAGTTTTGTACACATAAAATAGAAGTTTCGCTATGTCGATGTTGTGTAGCTGAGCCATCAGAAAAGAAATGAATAAATTTGAGCCCAGGATACTCTTTATTATTCTTGTGGAGCACGGGATGCAGATGTGCCCAAATAGCAGCCGGATTATGCGATTTGTTTTCAGATACAGAGCAGAAGGAATGAACATCAATATTGGAATCATGTCCCTTGATATAGTACACTCCTTTATGCAAAGAGACTTGATGCCATGCCGTTAGACATCTTCCTTTAAGTTTTAGCCCTGATGATGCTGTTACAAGCGAAACCGGTAGGCTATTTATCAAGTAATAAAGTATAAGTTATACGTAAAACGGTACAAGCGTTTCTTCATTTAAAAATATGACGATGTACTGTCAGATGATTTTCAGGATTAATATGTAGATTGTGGCCTGGTAGAGATGTGCTCGCATAAGGTACATCTGGTTCAGGAGTCATCTCAAGAGTATTTCTTGCAATAGACTGCAGAGCACGAATGTGGTCCCTCTTGTTGCTGTTAAAAATACGCCACTTTCTTTTAGTTTGTCGATGTTCACGTTGCATTAAGTCTTTTACAAGTTCTTCCGTTTCGTAGTAGTTAGTTTAGAAGTACCTTGTCAAAGCCTTTTTTCTTGATTTCTCTTCTCTATCAGGATATAATTTTCGTTTGTTTCAGCTACGACGTTAGTTTTCAGCTGGAGTAAGTACTATGATGTTCTGTCAAATATAAAAATAGTTAAGTTTTATATTCACTAAAGTAGTAAAACAGTAAATGAATTGATAAACTTTAAAAACTTATGTCTTTATACAACCAAATTATTATAATTACAAATATATTTACGATAACTTATCAATATCTACAACTTTGTTATCATCTCTACAACTGCGTTACCACAGCGGAGTAACAAATTTGTCCGGTAGCACAGTCGTAAAATAACAAGGTGGTAACTGATATTTCCGAAATTACCGTGTGATTTGCAAATTTTACAGAAGAACATAATTATGTGACATAAATGCTACTCTCAATATTTAAAACAAAATGTAAAAGTTGAAAATCTTACCTTTTTGTCGAGTAACAAAGTGTACACCAAATAAACATACGCGACGCTATTCACAACATGGCGGCGACTGAGTCGCATCACGCGGTTAGCAGAGATCCCCCCCGCCCCGCAGCTGTCTTTGACAGTCAAACGAATGCAGCAAGCGGTTAGTGAAACCGCAACATCGAACAGTTTTATGAAAAAATACCAGTAACATAGTGGAACCGTTTTGGCATTGTTCGTTAGGGACAAAACTATTTAATTTTTTTTGAAAAAAAACTGAACAGTTTAAAAATATGTAATGAAATCATAAAAAATGCGTTCTTATTTCATTATTATGTTTCATTTTTTCTTCATAGGGCTGCTTGGAAAGAAAAATACTTTTGCGGTAAAGTTTGTCTGCGCTTTAGGTCTGGGACATGTTGCGTTAGTATGAAAGACAACTATGTTACCATGAACCTCCACTTAGTGACCCTACATATCTTAAAATATATAATAGATTTTAAATCCAACTTTCATAAAAGTAGAAGAAAAAATGCGGTAGTCTCACATACAGCGTATGTTTTAAATTACACTATTAACAAAATGGCATTATCAGATTTTCTTTACGGGGGGACACAAAAACCTGCACTAAAAAGTAGAATGACCCGAATATCGTTTTCGTCACTAACCGCGAAAATTCGTTTCCATCAATAACGACGAAAAGTTACGAAGTTGCGGACAACAGCTGAATTAATAATATTTTCTCGTGTTACAGATTGAAAGCAGTTTCAATGGACACAGATAGCTTGGTGCTGTGGAGGAAACCAATCACCACACTTGAATACTTCTTTCGTGAACTCTTTATATTGTGCTCAACGGGTTTGCAGAGGTAAGTCTTACTTGTAGCTAAACTTAGTATTGATAAGAACAAGCATACTATTTACAACATAACTTAAGCGTAGTGCTTAACTTAACTGCAAAAACCCGACATCGACTTGAATAAGTAAATCATCTAAAAACACAAAAAAAATCCTCTATCTCCCTGGGATTCCATCATCAAATCTAGATTCGGTGGAAGTGAGACCACTTCTAAAGTACGCTCTTTTGATATGTTTTTTTAAATACATAAAAAATAAGAGTCGAACATCTTACTTCTTTTTTCTCAGTTGGTTCAACAATAATACTGAACAAATTGCCACATATTGCCGCTATGATTTTTAAAATCCTCAAGATGAGTCCATTTATTTTGTACAAAAAGTCATTCTTTGAAAAATTTAATGAAAAAGAAAATCACTGTATTTGATTTATACGTATTTGGACTAAAAGAACGGTATATCGTGACGCAACGGTAAGATGGTCGATTACTGCCACAAACGTCTATTACTATTTTTGTCGCAATAACTTTAATGTTTTCGTCAGTATCATTATGCTCTGGTTTGGAAAGTGTTTTAAATGAAAACATCATCTTTAGACATATTGGCTTAAAACGTAAGGTTTCCCCTAACTGCAAGTGTTCCCCGTGTTGGTTCAGCTCCTGTGTGTAGAATAGACCATCTGCCTTCTTAACTTGGCAGGTTCAAAGAAGCGAGCTAAGTTTATTAATCATTGCCATCAGGAACATTTGAAGAGGGTGGAATAGTGCTGCGCAGCAACTTGCCTAGATAGGGTTCCACTTCCTTTCTTATTCCTGTCCCATTATGACAGTGTTACGTTCCGGTCCGGTGGTCCATCTATGGTGGCCACAATCAGGAAAGATGTGTACTTGTTGCTTGTGTTATCACATAAATAAGTGTGATAAGTATTAAACTTAAATTACTATAACCAAGGATGTTGATGATGGCCAACCTTGAGGCTGAATTTTTAGGCCACAGGCGTTAGTTTACCTAGTTGTATTAACAACTACCCGTTTCTTTTTCAGGTTATTTGCCTACAGATTATTAGCCTTAAGTACAGTGTTGTTGATTGCTGGTACAGTAGTATCGTACTATGTTAGTGGGCCGCAACAACCTTATGTACAGGTAAGAATTGTATTACCCTGAAGCTATAGACTTCTACTGGATAACTAATTATTATAACATTGTAAGTGTTATTTTAATTATAAGTTATATTATTTAATAATAATTTATTTATAAATAATAAGTCATAATCCAGTGAAGTTGCTTTGCAAAATGTATATTGTTTTTTCTTTGGTGACATTTTTTGTAAAATAAATAGGTCTTCTAAATTATTTCACGTTTGTTAGTATTTAGCAACAAAGCACAAGTAATAAAATTAAATTTTACTTATTTGAAAAGAAGAAATAAAAAAGGAATTAAAGATGTTCATAAATATACTAACCATTTTTGGTAGGACGATAACAAATGAAGCATGGACTAATTTTCATGGATTTACGATATCTTGCTTTCGAATCAGATTTGTTAATACCTTTTCAATGTTGGCAGGTAGCGGTGGTGAAGCTGGCGTGGTGGGGATGGTGGGTGGTGCTCGGCATCTGCAGCAGTGTGGGCCTGGGCACGGGCCTGCACACCTTCCTGCTGTACCTGGGGCCGCACATAGCACGCGTTACACTGGCCGCCTATGAGTGTGGTGCATTAAACTTTCCCGAACCACCGTATCCAAATGAGTAAGTAGCTTATCCATATTTGATTAGTGCAATACGCAGGGGCATCCGTGTAAAATAATAACAGCACTATACTAGGTGAATAAGGTATTCGTATTTAGGAGTTCACATTGGTTATGTGTTTGTGCTGGAATATAAGATAATTTCACAAATAAGTAGTTGTTTCACTTGTATTTGATAAGGCTTACCCGTATTTTTTTTGTCTGTTAGTGGTTTTGAGCTCAAATCCAATTGAAATTTGAGAAATAGCCCAATTTGGTAGCACTTCTTTGCAAATAGGATCTCACAAAATCAAAAAAACCTCGTAAGTTAGGTGGCTTTAAGAAGACTAATTTTTTAGTGTTGTGTTGCGGCTGCATCGAAGTCAGAGCTTAGGATTCCTGACAGAGGCAGAAATTTGTGTGAATAACATGTAAAATGTAGATGTATTTTTTGGGTCTAGTGCTTATTAAATTTATTCCTATATCTTACTAACTATATATTAGTGTCGACGACTAACATCCACGGCAAAAGAATATAATTTGCTTATTTTGGGGTTAGATTTAACTCGTGCAATTTGTCCAGCGATATTTCTTTATCTAAGTAGATTTAAATAACTCAATGTAACAAGATATTAGAGAAGATTATCACAGTGTTTATTTTAATTGATTCCTATAACGCTTTCGGTACTGTTGATCATGATATACTTGCAATATTGCACCATTTGAAATTTTCACCCACTACCATTAATTTATTTACGTATTACCCGCGTGGTCGCGAACAGGCCATTCGCGCCGGCGAAATAAAGTTCAATTGAGGCTAAATCACTGTGGGTGTACCACAACGTGGAGTTCTGCTACCCATATTATTCTTATTTTTGAACCTCATTACTACTGTACTTAGTTGGCGATGGCTTGCAACTTTTTCTACATGCAGATGTAGAATAAATGGCAACAGCTATTTCTAATATTACTGAGAATCTTGAAGCCATGAGGCTCTGGGCAAAGTGGAATTCAAGTGAACTCTACCAAATGTCAGGCCATTATCATTCGTAGTGGCCGTCAATTGAGAAGTTGGAATTGGATTTTGTTATTTTCATTAGTACAGTCAAGGTTAGCTAAGGACCTGGAGTTGTACATTTGATACTTTAAGCTGATCCAAGCAAAGAAAATTTTGATAGTAAATAGGTTACAGGCTCTTAATGTTCCCTTAACTACCTACGATATTTCTTGCCATTCGAAAGAGAGATTATTCTTGTGCAGCCCCTGATTCTGTCGATTATTGACTATGCTGATGCTATGTTCCGAACTGGAACACGTCAAATGCAAGCACTGACGTTATGGCGGCAGAAATAGGTAAGGCGGTGGTACTAATTTAGTATTTCCTGCACGATGCCCATAAGCATATCACAGTGTGTAAGTATCGATTATTGTGTTCCAGTATAATATGTCCGTCTGTGCCGGACCCGGCGTACGCCGTGTCGATATGGAACATAATGGCGAAGGTCCGCATCGAGTCCATGCTGTGGGGAGTGGGCACCGCGCTCGGGGAGCTGCCGCCCTACTTCATGGCGCGGGCCGCGCGACTGTCGGGCGGGACCGTGGCCGAGCTCAACGCCAACGACGACACCAGGACTGGCAGGTAACCATATCTCTTTTTTTATCAGCTTATCGTTTCGGAAGAGGCTATGACCTTGACCGTACTGCTTCTTTTATCTATACATAAAATAAAACAGTTACAAAACCAAATCTGTAAACGTAGCATTTTTTTCAATTATTGCTACTATTGTATTGAAAGCTAAAAATACGGTTATTAATTTTATTACGGTTATTTAATTTTTTGTCGGTTTGTGCTCACTTTTTACCTTTTCACCAAATAAATATGGCAGCTTATAGTCATATAGTATAAATGTGGGCAGGTAGGTAGGTAGGTAACCTACGATCACTAACTAAGAAAAGTAACTTTTAGGGCAAAAGGTACGTATATTTCTTTTTCTTTTTGTTCATTTTCATATTTTATGGCGTTAGTTTATATGTAAATACTTATAAGCCGTCATAATAAGTCATATCAGGGTTTTAGGTGAGGTGGTGACATCCTTCATCTTTTGACGCCAATGAGAAAATATACGATACGAATACTAATATACATATTATAAGGTATACAAAATAGTCAAAATACACTGATTATGATAAAATTGCTTCCATCTTTTCTCTCGTTTCACCTTAATCCCAGGTTTTATAAACCGTCTTAAAAAAAGAAGAAATTTGACTGTATTATTTTTATTACTTTTTTGTTTGTTTAACGCGATGACCCATCGAATAGCCAACCGATTTTGATCTTTCTTTTTTTAGAAAGATTCCGAGGTGGTCCCATCCAATCCGGCTGGTGGCTTTTAACCGACTTTAAAAAGGAGGAGGTTTCTCAATTCGACCGTATATATTTTTTTCATTATATTAGTATGCGTACATCGTTAATGTTGATGTCGTCAAATAAACAAAAAATATGCGTCATTAAGTATAACTCAAAAACTACTAATGTGTGATAATTTTATGTGGGACCATATCGGAATCATATGCTATCTTTCGAAAAAAGAATTATTGAATAGCGACATGGTACATAATGAAGTAGGTGGAGTCGGTTTTTGCAGTTTTACTGTGCTTGATTATAGTGTTGTTTTTTTTATAAAAAAAATCTTCAGAGCGAAAGTCGTAGTGCAGAAGTTGGTACAGCGCGTCGGTTTCGCGGGCATTCTCGCTTGCGCGTCCATACCAAACCCGCTGTTTGACCTGGCGGGGCTCACCTGCGGCCACTTCCTGGTGCCTTTCTGGACATTCTTCGGCGCCACGGTACTGGGCAAGGCCGTTATTAAGATGCACATACAGAAGATGTTTGTTATTATCGCCTTCAATGAAACGCTTGTTGGGTGAGTGCGCATTTAACGTAACTTACATATACACAAAATAAAATAAATATCTTCGGACCAATTATACAAGTATCTAAATCTAAACATATTTTCAAAATTAATACTTTCATAAGCGCATTACATGTAATTAAGATAATTAATGTGGAGGAAGCCTGAAAGGTGGAAAGCTCTGTCTGCTAAGTCCCTTAGACTTGGCGTGAAGATGTGTATGTATGTATTACCGTAAAACTACTCGGTAAAGACGAGCATAGGCTTGGTGGTAGATTTCGCAGCGATTCTATCGGATTGGTACTACCGCCCTACATATTCCTGCCGCCATAACGTCTATTATGCTTGCCGTTGACGTGTTCCTGTTTAGAGGGTAAGGTAGCCGGTAAACTTACTTTTTCTTACGCCTGCTAGGCTCTAGGCGGCGTGAATTTCTTACCATCAGGAAATCTGTCTACTTGTTTGCCTTCTATTATCATTGGTAGTGTACGGTAGATATGACTAAAAATTAGTCTACCTTTAAATTCATGTATAATAAATTATGAAACTTATGTTCGTAAATAAATAAAATGTTTATTAAAAATGTAAATAAGTGCTGCGATTTAAATGTACATTTTTATAGAAATATGTAACTTCTTAAAATTTAACTAAATATTTGCACACCTCAATGTGGTAGAATATGTTGTATTCTTAAATATCTTTATTACAACTTTTTAACACACATATTCCACAAATAAATAATTTTCATTTCATTTCAAAGGTGATAGTGCATTGCCAACCTTTTTGCATACTTCATACTTTGTGCTAATTTCTTTGCCATCTATTATATAAAAAAGTTTTAATTTATAATTCAAAGGACTCAACCAATTTGCCTGAAAATTGATGAGTAGCTTGGAACCAGGAGACGGACATAGGATACTTATCATCCCGTTCGACAGCGAAGAAACTAGTAAAAACAATATATTAAAATAATATAAAACAATAATGTAATATATTGTATTTCCGGTTTTTCAGGTGGAATTAAGTTCACCGGAAGAACAAGTGTGATATTAAACATTTTATTTTTGAAGAACAAATAAATATTCATTAGAAGAGAAACAGGCCAAATTCGTTCACGTTATCTTTCGTAAACATAGGGCCATTACATTTGAAGAGACATCTTTCTCCAGGGATGCATTCTAGGTCGGCAGGAATCTCACTGGTGTGTCGAAGTTTCCTTTTTTACTTTGGTTTATAAAACAAACTTTAGAATACCGAGTCCGGTCGGCCTGGATTCAAACTCGAAATTTGTACAATAAAGAAAATTTGACTACCTATTTGTCATGTCAAATCATTTTTTTTTTGTTGAACAGTTTTTATAAAGCTATTAAAACATTTGCCAATTGTAATTTATATAGAAACTTAGCCAAAGCTCAAGACAAGTTCTCAAATAAAAAAAAACCTTTGCCTATCTGTTGGTTTTTAATAATTTCCAAACTATTTTTACAGTTATTGTTAATGATAGCTGATGTCACAGGAAATAACTTGGGCTACCTATCATCTTGACCACGTAAGTGGTTTACACTTGATTAAAAAAAAACTTAAAAACGTAGGTAAAACAGCGGCAAGTACTAGTCCAAATATTCAACTTTCAAATAAGAGCGGTCATACAGACCAGTAGCGATTGTAATTTGCGAGTGGAACATTACTCGTTAACCCTCGGCTGCCGAATGTTTGTCGGGTGACGGCGACGCATGTCGAAAATACTTAGTGGGGCCGTGCCTCATTACAAACCCTGCATCCCTCCCGCACTCCGGTCGGATCGACCAATATATTAACACGTTCAACTATATTTTGTTATGGATATGAAAATACGAGTTTTATTTCGAAGGGTTAAGTAACATAAGTAAAAGTCAAAGTTTAATTTTACTCCATTCTAAGTATATGTGTAACAGCAAGGGAGAGCTGTAAGTTGGTAATGCTGTCTTACCTACTCCTAGCACCACAACGTCATTGCTCAACATTGTCGTTTTGATTGTTGATCTGAAGTTGACACAGAAAACTCGTAAATCGTCGTTGGTGTTTTTCACAAAGGTCAAATGGGTCATTACCAACAGAACCACTGGTGGTAGAGTGTCGTTTTGCACACCGCTCTAACTATTCCGGCCTCCGCAACGACACTATCATGCTGTAGAGGGTTGGGTAGATAAAAATAGACTTGCACAGTTGGTTTGACATCTCGGCCACAGGACAGCGACACAGTTGCAACATCTATAGTGTCTATTGGCTGCAACGCTTGTTTCTTACCATCAGAAGAATTCGCCAATCTCTCACAAAAAAACCACCAGCAAAATCGATCATAAAAAAAGATGATACACATATCTCCACGCCAAGTTCTAAGCACGATAGATAGAGATTACCGAGTATCAAATGTCACGATCCTTGCAGATCTGCCTAACTTCCTCCTTACTCTTTACTTTTACACCAATTCACCAATAACGGAGAATCTTGATGCCGTTCTTGGATTAAACTTCAACGATGAGATCGCGAAATGTCAACCTAGAAGCATCTCACTTCTCATTTGTATACTAAGACTTTCTTTCAATTCCAGTTTCTTCCTGATCTCACTGTTGCAAGTACGATCGCCGAGAGTGTTAAAAGAATTTAAAAAAAAATATCTTCACGCCCATATCCCCGAAGAAGTAGGCAGAGGCACAACCAGGGCACCCACGACTAGCCGAAGACACTTAGTCCAACAATTGTGATAGGTGGCAAGCCTATCGCCAACCGGGCACATTTCCAATCCCGACCAACATTTTTTTTATTGGAAAAATCCAATTTTCTTTTTGTTGGCCGACCCGGGATTCGACCCCGGGACCTCATGCAATCAAGTCCAACACCCGGACCGCTAGACCACAGAGGCGATCAGATTAAAAGAATTTCTTAGCACATATCATGCACTTCTAGAAAAAATGAGAAGTTGTACTACAGGAGAAGCAGTATTTTAAATTTTAAGTTTAAGGAGCATTACTTGGCTTGAATTTTTACTATAACATTGAATTTTCGCCTGGGTTCTAAACAAATAATACAGACGTATCCACATTGCATCACCAAAATCAGTGAGTGTTAAGAGGGCGCAAGCACGCGGTGGGCATTGTTATAATTTTCAATAAGGGGCGCGATCGAGGGGCATCGATCGATCTGTACCCTAGATGCAGCATCTCTCTGCGGTGTGCATCCAACTATGAATATCCGCGACTCAACTACGACTATACCGACGTAGTAAAAAATGTAAACGCTCGTTAAACAAGCATTTTACTAAACAGTGCATTTTACTAAACTGTATTCGCAACTAATAGCATGCTGGCACTTCAACATGTGTTGCATGTTATTAGTTAGATGTCAATTTTAAACAAAAAAATATCTTCACACCCATATCCCTTAAAAGGCCAGACAGAGGCACCCAAGACTAGCCGAAAACACTAAGGCTAGCTGGATGAATGCTGCTTCACGCCCATATCCCCGAAAAATTAGACAGAGGCATAATCAGGGCACCTACCACTAGCAGAGGACATTAAGCCCCATAATGTGATAGGTGGCAAACCTATCGCTAACAAGGTACATATATCTAAATTCCGGGCATCGTTATTTTAATAGAAAAATTGAAAATACCTATTGCCTAGTTTTTTATTGCCCTACCCGGGGATCGAAGGTGATCGGGACCTCAAGGAGTAAAGTCTGACGCCGGATCGCTACACCATAGAGGCGTTTTAAACGTCAAGCTAAACAGGCGTCTAAATGTTTTTATGGTAAAGCCTTACTACAAAAAAATAATACAGACATTGAACGGTTGTTTTACTAAACACTGTCTGAAATTGGATTCTTACACCATAACAACATGTCATCCATGTATCCAGAGACAACCAAGAACATGATTGGATACGAAATTTAGACAGTATTTTAGTTAAACAGACGTCTAAATTTTTGTGGTAAGACGGTAGGTTTTTGCAAAAAATAGTGACGCAGACGTCATTTTTTCTCTGTCTGTCTTAAGGTCCCATACTAAGTCAGCCAGAAGAGCCAATCACCGCGCTCCTCCGTTCCATGATTACTATGAACAATGGCGCTCTAAAGTAAACGTC
>DVZK01000686.1:0-11152 GCA_018236665.1 Calephelis perditalis | reverse complement strand
AATTAAAATTTTAAAAATTACGTTTAAGTTCTAACTTAAAAAAAATGAAAATTTATTGAAATTTTCTTTACATAATAATTAAATTTACTATTTTAGGATCTACGCCTAAAAGAAATACTGTGATAATACCTAGGTATCATAGTATTCGAAAAAACTAAATATCAGCTGCGGATAATAGTATTTACCATGAAATCCTCAAAATTTAAAAATGAACGACACTCTCTGCTTGTCGTTACCTATCCATATCAGGTTTTACTACTAGGTACCTAAATCACGAAATGAATTTTGATGCAATTTTCATTGTTATTAAATTTCGGCACATTTGTGTGAAAAGTCTAGTATTAGACTAGTATAATTTTTATCGCCTCTGTGGTCTAGCGGTTCAGTTGTTGGACTTGACTGCATGAGGTCCCAGTTTCGAATCCCGGGTCGGGCAACAACAAGAAAATTGGGTTTTTCCAATTTTCTAATAAAAAAAATGTTGCTCGGGAATGGAAATGTGCCCGATTGACAATAGGCTTGCCACCTATCACATTGTGGGACTTACCTAGTATCTTCGGCTAGTCGTGGGTGCCCTGGTTGCGCCTCTGCCTACCTTTTCGGGAATATGGGCGTGAAGATACTTTTTTTTTAAATTATTTTTATTATTCTAGTATTATTAGTACTAAATTTTACCCCCAGTATAGGCTGTTAGGGTTGCAAATTGTAAGTAAAACTTTATTTATATTCTATATCTATAAAAATGAATCTCCTTTTCAAGTCATCACATGATTAAGCTGAAGCGGATGGACCAATTTTGCTCTTTTTTTGTTGTATTGGTTATTGTCAGGAGAAGGTTCATATAAATAGTTAGGACAGGACCACGTCAGTCGTCCCAGCTACTCTTACTATAAAATATAAGTAATAAACAACTATTAAAAATGCAATTATTCAGATTACAATTAGAATAATACAAGATAGAATTATAATTATAAAATAAGAATAAACATTTTTGATGTTTGATTCAAGAAAATAATTTTTAGTAGGTATTCCTTAAATTATAGATGAATAGGTACCTAGGTACCTAATGTTATTAATGTCTAGGCTGCCTACAACATCTCCCACGTCCCATCCTTCTCACTCTAACTCGTTAAATGTATCGAAAGACAACCAATATCAGTAAATTTTGGGGTAGAACTCGATTAGATATTGGAAAAGGATAGGTTTTATAGGTTTTTGTCGTATTAAAGGACTTTTAATACGATATATTAGCGAATAACTTTGATATGTGGGTAAAACTGGAGATAGGTGCTAGCAATAAAATATCATTGCCATAATTTTTCCACTCATCGTCCCTGTGGCCTGTGTGTGTGTTACCACATAAGATATCGGGTTCGATCCCCGTTCGGGGATTTTCTAAAAAAAACTACGCCATCCGGAATTGGATATGTGCCCGGTTGGCGATAGGCTTATCACCTATCACATTGTGGGTGTCTTCGGCTAGTCGTGGGTACCATATTTAAACCTACCTTCGCCTACCTCTTCGGGATACGGGCGTGAAGATTCTTATTTATAATGGTTTCTTAGTTGAATTACTGCTATTCTTTGATACAATATTTATTATTTGAGATGAACAAATCTGGTTCATGTCAGAAATCTCTTTAGTGATTTATTATATCTTTTCTAGAACCCTCGTAAGTCGAAGGGCAAGCGTATTTGCCTAAAATTCATCCATTTATGAGGCTCTAGTTACAGAGTTTAGTTAGTGCTTGTTAAACTATTAGTACGTATTAAACTATGTCGGTGTATCTTGTAAGCTAATTAGTAAGACTTTAATCATAAAAATAATATGTATCTTAATACTTACGTATGTGAGTAAACTGTCCCAATCAACATACAAAAATGGCGAGTAAAAGTTTTTGTAGTGGTAGCAAAAAGATTGTAAAATTCTGGAAAGTCAATGTAGGACTATAATAAATAAAATTAATAGACAAATTTATAAGCCTACAAAAATGAGTCCAGGAGCGTCCAAGTCACATGTAAAGTTCAAATCCAATTTTAATATCAGTAGAGTTGCTATTGAATCTCGATTTCATGAAAATTTATAATTGGATTCGGATTTGTGGTATTAATCTTGAACACAATACTAATTAGTTTTGAAAATATGAAGTTTAAAAAAAATCAACAAATTCGACATAATAAATTATTATTTCTTATCAACTGAATGTTAATAATTACCTAGTATTGTGTTCAAGAGTACAAAATCACACAAATCCAATTCCAATTTCAAATTTTCATGATATTGAGATTCAAGAGTAACCCTACTGGTAACTATTTGACAGTTCCGTGTTAAGTTAAAATGATATTGTTAAACAACATTTAATTTAAACTATTTGAGCGAATAATTTGAATAATGCCTTGAATATAGCCTCTGTAGTTTAGTATTGGCAGTTGGCAAGACTAAAGAAGCTCTCGGGTTCGATTCCCGTTCGTTCGTGCTCTGTTTGTAGCTCTAGCCTCTACCTATACCTGTATTCCAGGCGTGAAGAAAACGATGAGGATAAAAATGTTACAGAAATTGTATGTAGGTGGAAGAGTCTGTAACGAATTACGCACACTATTTTTATGTATGTATACTTGTCTCAGTGCTCACCTTTGTTATGTTCTAGTTTAGCACAGGTTTAAAAGTAATTTCAGGGAGTTTGTTTAAACACAACTACCATTCGTGTTTATTTGTTTAATATTTTATACTGGTATGTAAATATGGTATGTATATAAATATTTCTACAATAGTATCCTTGTCTAGCATCTATAACACAAACATATAATTTGCATACTTAGGGGCAAAAAAAATCTTTGAAGTCAATTGGTATCGCTTATAATTTCAACCATCTCTTTGTTTATCTTCTATGCAATAAAAATAATAGGTTCATAAAGTATATTTAAATTTCTAAACGTTAAAATTAACATAAATACATATTACATAGATAATTAAATTTAACATATTACATTTATGTGGCGTATAACTTAAAAGTTATCTAAATATCTAATTACAAATATTATTATACATTCTGATATGTTTTAATTACCGTTTATAGTAATATTATACTATTGTGTTTTAAATACATGTGTAGTTAGATTTTAATAATTATTATATTCTAGATATACTTAACAATGTTTAACATTGTGTCAACATATTTTACATTAATAATATTGTGTGTGTGGTGTAATATTATGTCGTCAGTCATATTATACCTATATACCTATTTCATTCTACCACATTTTCCATGTCTTAAGTAAGACATGCAAAATCCAAATTAGGTTGGTCCATCCAAAGTAGGGACTTTGCGGGAATTAATGATTTAAAATTCGCATTTTGAAACATTAATTCCCACAAATTAGGGAACGATTAAAAATGACATCTAATTTTGTGTGAATACGAAAAATTTGAATTTTCTTTTTATCAGAATATTTTTGACAATATTATGTTTTTCATTTAGGTACAATTTATTTTTTTTACTCTTCAACGTTGAAATAGACGTATACCTTTATTACGAGCTGACCCTGCAGACGTTGTTTTGCTATTTTTTTATATGATTTTTCAAAAAGTGGGGGTGAGTCACCCTTATTACTTAGGGGTACAAAAATAGATGTTTGCCGATTCTCCGACCTACTCAAGATTCTCACAAAATTTCATGAGAATCGGTCAAACCGTTTCAGAGGAGTACACGAACGAACATTGTGACACTAGATTTTTTTATATATAAGACTAGCTAGACTAATATGCATTTACCCAATTACAAAATAATAATAATAATAATAATAAGATGGACTTATCTCTCGATACCACCAAAGTTTGCATGTAACAATTTAAGACTTCTTACCATACACTATACTTTTTCTGTTAACCGACTACTACAAATATTTACCAGGAAGGTTTAGATTATTTGTTAAAACGCCATTGCAGCAGAAGATTAATACTTACTATATGCCTTTAATTGCCCAAAATCTTATCTATCATAAAGATGTAGACTCTAAATCACTAAGATATGCTCGTAGCACTAGGTTACGTCTTGCAACGATAGAAGCTGCCTTAGATTGAGTTATTATTAGTAAGCTAATCATCATGGTAATCAGGTGAAAACTTTGCTCAAGAAAAATGCCTCTCGTTTTGCCGTTTCATATTTCCTTTTGGCCTTTTATTGGAAGCAGTAATTTTGTTTTATTGTTTGCCAAAAAAGAGTTGGTATTGTGTCGTCTTATAGATGTAAACGTTTCGGTCAATAACATCATTTCTAGTTGTCAGAAATCTCGAACCTAAAAAATATGGAGTAAAAGAATGGAAAAAGCGGTTGAGCTTTTTAAAACAAACGATTAAGAACATTTAGGATTTTCCATTAAATATGTCATAATGTGCTTCTTCAAAACGAAACAAGAAAGGATTTTTCCAAATTCGATAGGCATTACGGAGAATCCGTTAAGGAGTTTGTCAATCGATAATACTGCCAAGGCGCGGCCTTAGATGTTTCACCTAAATAGAAAACACCTGAAAATGGTAGGGTTGGTCCCGACGCTAATGAGTTAGTTATACAAAATATAGCTCTAGCGGTAAATCACACCTGGCAACATCTGATATCATACTCAAAAGTTTAAATATAACCAAATGTAAATAAACATAAGCAATTAAGTCGTAAAACGACTCTACCATAAGACTAAAAATCAATAACAATTATTTATTCAAGATGGGATGGTTTTGTATAAATATTATATGGTGTTGACCGTCTCGTTGGTTGTTTCGTAGCGTAGAATCCCACCAAACATCTGCCAGGTTCCAGTTCGATTCCTGACAAGACTTTTTTTTATAAGCAGGCAAACAAGCAGACAGGATTCCTAAAACTGCGAGAAACGATTTGATTTTATAATTATGTTGTTTAAATACTAAAACATTTTTCTCAACTTTTCTGGACCATCTGATCCTAACTTGTTGATAATTGGACCACCTCTAAAATACACTGCATCAAATAAAAATAAGTTGATCACAAAATATTTCGGCGAAATCTATTAATATACACTCGTTTCCATTTAAACTTTGTGCCTTACCTAAGTTTGGGATATTAAAACCTTTTATGGAAGAAGTCTAACGGCTTTTTCTACCATTCAAATCGGTGTATTATGAAGGTAGATACAGGTAAATCTGTTTTACCAATACGAAATAGACTTTGCAAAACTTTATGACCTAGTCATCGCTTTCGTCATGAGCTGCAATGATATAAAAGAGAGTGTCCTATATTTTTCAAAGGAGCCTATCCACTATAATTCTTAGGTATAGTAACTTTCTGATAAATATATTTTAAGTGTCTTAAATGAAACAGTGAATAGGACCTTCTAGGTAAGTCATTTTCATCTTTCATTTTCCTCGAAGTCAGCTTTTACTAAGAACTCATATTAAGTTTTTGGTTATAGAAAAAAGAGGCTGAGTATTTTTTTTAAGATGGCAATCTTAAAGTAATGAACCCCAACCTATTTCATATAAAATGTAGATAGAGTCCGAGCTAGAGATAATTTAAGCTTGAAAATACTATTGGCTTATTTAAAGCTTTAATAGAGTCCAAGGAGGAGTGATTCTAAACTTGAAAAAGAATACTTACGGATATTAAATGAAGATAGAGTCCCAGGTGGAATAACTCTAAGCTTTGGAAAAATATACATTGGTGTTAAAACATATAAATTCCATGGTAGAGCTACTTCAAGTTTGAGAAACACTTTACTGATACGAAACGTAAGTAGAGGCAAAGTTCAGGTTACTCCAAGCTTAAAAAAAAACATATAAAGAGTCCAAGAGAGAGTCACACAAGAATGCACTGATGTAAAATGTATATTGAGTCAAATGTAGAATCATTATAAGCTTAAAAAAGATTTAAAAAAAGTATCTGCACGCCCATATCTCCGAAGAGGTTGGCAGAGGCACAACCAGGGCACCCACGACTAGCCGAAGACACTAAGTCCCATAATGTGATAGGTGGCAGGTCTATCGTCAAACGGGCACACATCCAATCCCGAGCAACATTTTTTTCATTAGAAAATTGGAAAAACCAAATTTTCTTTTTGTTGCCCGACCCGGGATTCGAACCCGGGGCCTCATGCAGTCAAGTCCAACACCTGAACCGCTAGACCACAGAGGCGACCAAGGATAAGGATAAGGTAGGATTAAATTCAAGTTAGTATTATAGTCTGTATCACATTGTAATAGAGACCATAATACGAGGTTGAACCTTGAGTAGTTATTCCGTGTGTATTAATAAGACGTATATTGTCTCATAATGAGCATGGACTCAAGTTCTCCAAGGTTTAAGTTGCCATTGTAGTCTGTATCAAAGAGCAAAACACACAATAATGTCATCTTACACCATGGCGTACTATACTTTATGTTTATTAATCAGGCGATTAGGTCCATACTAATATTATAAATGCGTAACTCTGTTACTGATTCATGTTACTATTTCACGCCTAAACCGCTGAACCGATTTTGATGAAATTTGGTATACATATAGTTATTTATCATCCGAGTTCAAACATATACTATTTTTTTCAAAAATCAGCCCTTAAAGGACTGTAACAGGAGACAAAAGTTTGTATAAAAAATCTACGCTGATGAAGTCAAGGGCAAGCAGCTAGTTTATAATAAATTGTACATAATATATTTGATCTTTAGCTAGATGCGTATAAAATTTCATCAAAATATCAGCGGTTTTATCGTGAAAGAGCAACAGACAGACAGATATACTCTTGCATTTAAAATATTACAGTGTTATAGTATATAGTATGGTTTAATAGCTTTCTTACGTTTTTTACTTAGTGATGTCTTAAAGAAAAAAACTTTTACTCTCATTATGATTTTTTTTTGCTTTCACATGAACATACGTATATTTCAATTATCGTATTAGGAAAATATATATTTGTCTATTTGAAGTAACATTGTCTCGTTTACGTAACATGATAAGATAAACAGGGGTTTAAATTGACACATCTTAACACTAAGCTTAAAAATATCTATGACGGTACAGTCACAAACAATTTTTCCAAGTATAAAGAAATATCAAAACTGATAGATATTCATAGTTCGACATGTTTCATATTGCCATTGAATTTATACGGTATTAAATGCGTATTAATATTCTATTAATACGTATGTTATTCCGTATTATATTACAATGTTATTCATCGCATAAACGTACGTCTATTATATACTTATGTTTATGCAATGAATACTATTCATTCATCATTCAAACTTATATCGCGAAAATACATCATATTTTATTAAGTTTATAGTTAAAAGAACTTATGTATACATCATATAGGGAATCTACATAATAAAAACTAACTTACGTGTTATGTAAGTTTGCTAGAAAGCTCTATTTGGTGCTTTATTAATGTGACCATATCCTTTTGCTTGATAAAGCGTCCTGCTTTGTATTTTGTGCAAAATAACTGTAAAAACTGGTGTAATGTTGAATCATAGATTCTATAGGTAAAACTTAAGAGTCAATAACATAAGTTGGTAAACGTATGGTTATGGTAGCATGTCACAGGATTTTCGGGCGTATATCATAACAGTTTGAGATATCTTAGGTTTTTGTGTGAAAATTAATGTAGAAATTATAGGTATTAAAATTTGATGTATAAAGGTGGGAGGTATATTTAAGTTTGTCAGTGGAAAGCGGGGAGTTTTTGCTCTCGTTAAGGACAGTCGGACTGACAACCTCAAATCAATGGTATGAGTCCACCAGATTGCGGGGCGAAGAGGGGTATTGCGCATGCGCAGTAACGCCTAAACAACCTCTAGGTGGCATACCTAGAGGCGAGTTGCTGAACTAAAGAGACAAGCGTGATCAAAAAGTCATTAAAAGTTCTGCTATTCATCGACAGATGGCAAAACTAAAAAGTACCACCTTTGTGCCGGTCGGAGTGGGGGGTGTTAGGTTATTTTCGTTATGGAATTTCTGGATTCGGTCTCCACGCTCAAAGACTGCGATAGAAGCTATGCAATAGGTTGAAAAATTTGCCAAAATTTGATACGATCTTATCAATAAACATAGACTAAAATACTGAAATACATTATGATACGGACTGTAATATCAACTTAAGTTTACTCTTTTTCGTAAGTCTGGTTACGTTAGTGTTTATCATTACAGTATACAAATAAAGTTGTTTTCCGTTGTCTGTCCCAATGTTTGCTTAGATCTTTAAAACTATTCCACAGATTTTGGTGTTTTTTTTAAATATGTGTAGTAACATAGAAGTTTGTCCACACGTGCGAAGCTGGGACGAACTCCTAGTTTGTGAGTAAGACAGTTAACGTACACATTTAATTGCTTGTGACTGTACATATATACACATTTAGTATAATTCATTATTATCACTCTAATTAGGCTGTATGCATAAAACCGTGCAATATCTAAAGCACCTCAAACGTGATTCCGGTGTCTTTAGTTCGGGTATTATAATTTGGTGTCACGTAGCATGATAGCCGCCTCGTAGGACGGGAGGCCGCTGTCGACCCGATCCGACTTCGAGTATTTATCACACGGCTCTGACAACACCTCCTGTAATCGATATAACCACCATTAAACATGAACTTTACTTTTACCAGCTTTGGCTTTACTTATGAGTTTAGTTGTTTTTTAACCATCGACAGACAAAGATGGGTATAGTTTTGACGTGTCTGTGTATCTGTGGCATCATAACTTTTAAACAGATAGACCGATTTCGACCCGGATGTTTTCGTCTGAAAGCTGACATTCTCGAAATGGTAAGAAGCATTAGGTATATTTAGGTTTTATCGGAGGCTATTATTTTTTTTTAATTTCAAGGTTATGCTCAATTACAGTCATTAGAATGTTGTTTTTTACCTTTTTTTCTTTCAACATATTGCACGTCAAATTGCATTAAAATGAATATCGCAGTTTAGACGTGAAAGAGTACCAGACAGACAGACTAAAACACAGACTTTCGCTTTTATAACATTAATTATGTAAGTAGCAGACACAAAAAATCCGCATCAAAATCGGTTCACCCGTTCAAAAGTTAAGATTCCATAACAGAAACACACAAACACACACAGACACGTCAAACTTAGGACACCCCTCCTTTTCCGTCGGGGTTTAAAAATAAACTAATCTTTGAAATAGACTCTTGTATGTTTTTTTCCACGGAAAAGAATCTCAAGGATTTTATAGCCGTTAAATCCACGCTTCATATAATTTCCCCAACATTTAAAGTTGGATCGCAAAGCTTCACCTGCATACTTCCAGCGGCCGATAAAAAGTTTAAAACAGTTTCACCCAAAAGTTTAGTGGCGGAAGATTATCATAAAGCGTAAGTGCCTTTTAAAGAGCTTTCTCGTGAATTTTGTATGAGAATTTCGACTTAATACATATTAGTTTCCACTCAGGATCATGATTTACAAGAAACTATCACTGATATACTTAACCTGTATTTTTTATGTAAGAGTTCAGCGTACAAGCATGCTCCTGATGGTAAGAAATAACAGTGGCCTATAAACACCATAGATGTTATAGATGCGTCGTTGTCCTATGGCCGGGGTTAAGGCCTATTATGCAAGACTATCGGCTACTCTACCCTCCGGACTGGAACATGAAAGAGACATTATGACGATAGGAATATCCCTACCCGTCAAGTACCTGCAATGCTCTCTACGGCTGGTGCTATTTTGTATATTATACACATTTTGTCTTCACCACTCAGATAAACTCTATTTGCAGTAATGAAGGAATAGTGCAACAATATCAATGCTTGCTATTATCGTGTTTCGTGCTGCTGAAGGGTAGGAAGCTGGTAGATATACGCACGTTTAATTTACAACTCTGGCATGAGCTCTAACAATGGCGACAGGAATAAACGAAGCAGTTCGGCGGGATTGGTATTACCACCTTACCTATTCCTGCCGCCACAGGAGCGATTGTACCAAAAACATGACGATCATCAACGTTAATCATTTTCGTATGTGTGTGTGTGTGTGTTTTCCTATTAAATCATACGAAATTGAGTGAGGATGGTGGAATGTTTGTTACTCTTTCACGCAAATTTAACGAATTTACATAAAACTTCATGGTAATGTCCTATAAATGCGAAAGATTGTATGGTTGTTTGTTTGTTACTCCTTCACGCAACTACTGCTAAACCGATTTTCATTACATTTGACATTCACATAGAAGTTAACTTAGATTAACACATAGTATAATTTTTATCCCGAAAAATTGTTCCTGCCCTGGACCGTTGCCCACGCGTGCAAAGCCGCGGACAACAGCTAGTAGTTTATACATCGGAATAACACACAAACAACAAATTATAAAGATTTTGTATAATTTAGAACGCGGACAAAGCCGCAGGTGTAAGATAGTGTAATAGTCTTAATCAACTATAGCAAAAAATTAACCTGTAAAATATCCTTGTCACTAGATGGAACTTCAACGACCGACTCGTAAGCTGGCGGTGGACCTGGAGTGTCGATTTCCAACATTTCCTGTAAAAAAACATGTCGTTTGAGCATGTTCTCCTGTAAAAAACACGCATACGCAAATATTCACACCAAGACGTTTACAAAGTAGGCAGAAAGTATCGAGTACCAAATGTCCCTATTATTGCAGACCTGTCCAACTTCTACGTTCATTGCTCTTTTATACAAACACACCGGATTTTGAAACCGCGGTCGTGGAATTTTAACTTAAGGATTTACTTATTGCACTAAACCAGTTTTTTGTTATTTTGAAAACGTTTTCTATCATAAGGTATTTTTATTTTAGCACTTGCCCTGTGCTTGGGTTTATTTTTTATATAATTTAAAGAAAAAAAAATTTCGCCCCAGACAAGATTTGAACCTGTTACCTTTCGTCTCAAGCCGACGAATGCTTTAACCATTTGAGCTACTAAGGACTCAAGTCCTGTGGCGAAATTTTTACTTACTTACCCGTTAACGTGGGTAGTTATGTCCTTTAAATACTTAGTTTTTATTATTAAAAAACACAAAAAAGTATCTTCACGCTCATATCCCCGAAGAGGTAGGCAGAGGCACACCCAGGGCACCCACGACTAGCCGAAGACACTAAGTCCCACAATGTGGTAGGTGGCAAGCCTATCGCCAACCGGGCACATT
>DVZK01000685.1:0-11156 GCA_018236665.1 Calephelis perditalis | reverse complement strand
TAAATTTATTCTGGTATCTATTTAAGTATTTCTATGTATTAGTATCGTTGACTAACACCCATAACACAAGCATATAAGTTGCTTACTTTGGGGTTAAATTAAATTTGTGTGACTTGTCCAGGGATATTTATTTATTTATTGACATTTAAATTTCAGGTGACTTACATCTACGCCAGAACGAACTACGAAATAACGCCGCTTAATTAAGAAAAATTGGAAGTTATGAGTTTTTCGAAAAATTACTTTTGGAAGTTTTACTTACAGGGGAATTGCGAAATCACGTATATCAAAGATTAGTCTTTTCTGTCGACTTAATAAATAAAGAAGAAAATGCATTTATTATTATGAAAATTTATTATTATTATTTAAAATGGTTATGAAAAGACATAAATAATAATTAATGGATACTCAATGCCTCATTTTTTTAATATTTTGAAAGAGGTTCATATTTTGATTGCACGTTTTTTTTATTCTAGAACTTTTAACCAATACGAACCAATTTAGTTTTAAGAAAGTATGTAGATTACATTAAAACAAGTGGCTTTCATACTATACATAATTATGAGTATTTTTGTTTACTTAATAAAAATGTCGTATTGACTGGACAAATCAGTTACATATTCCAACTTCTTTTCTTCTATTTATTCTATTTATCCCTGTATTGAAAATAAAATCTGTTTGAAAATTGTCGGTTTAACGCTTGCTTTAAAATGTTGCTTAGTAAAAAATGGACATTTACCGACTTAAATACTCTTTGTTTATAAGTGAATTTTGAGTAAAAACCTGATATTCATTCAATCACATATTTCTAACACTTTTGTGAAACGACTTATATTTGTGATTTTTCACTAAAATTTTGTAACTTAATAATTACTTACTATAGGGCAAAGGTGCATAAACATCCGGATATATATTAGTTCTATTCACCCACTCTGAAAAATCGTGTATGGTGTGACGATTCTCTTGCGGTGATATATTATATCCCGTGTTTTTTTCTTGAATTTTCACACGCAGCACTAAGTCATCCGATGATGTCACAGGAGCGGATACAGTGTTTTCATCTTTATCATGGACGCGAGGTGCGTCTTTTAACTGACATTTGCTATCCTCAAGTAGCAATTTGAATTTATAATCATCTGTCAAAGCATCAGCATTAAATGTTTCCTCTAAAGGTGTGCTGCAAGACTTTGTGCAATTTTGTATTTTTAATTCTTTGTTATTTACCTCATTAGATTCAGTACTCTCTAGACTATCAGAATCATACTTGGCGGCGGATTCATTTGGGCTATTTTCTTTCGTAAAATATGCGCTATCATAGTTTTTATTGTCATCTACTTCTTCACTATCATCATAAAATAAATTTTTCTGTACGTACTTGTTGATAGCTTGTAGAGATTTTGATAAAGATCCTGATAATGGTATATCGTCAAAAATATCTTCACTGTATTGAGAAGATCTTGAATCGTCATAGTTTGTAAAATATTCTTTTTGATCCATTTTGTTTCAATATAATATAATATTCTAACCACAATATGTCACAGCTAAGCAGTATAAACATCACTAACTTAAGATAAGACGGATAACATTTATCAATGCGAAATAATGATAACACTTAGTGATAACTATTGACACAATATATAGATATTCCACATAAATTTCTGTAACCACAACATAGTAATGTAAATCACAACATATGAATAGACTCTTTTAAGACCAGGAAGAACTTCAAACTGTTTACTACCAAAAAAACTTTGCCAACTGGTTTTGACAGCGCTCCGAAAATCTCGTCGACCTTAACATTCACAAGCAGATAGATTATAGGCGTAAGATCATGTTAAAATACATTAGTCTTCAGATCGATTACATCAATGAAGAACCTATTTCATTAAACCTATTAGTTTTAAATAATAATATACTACATATTATTTTGACGGGGACGCATTACCTACTTTGCAAATAAAGCAAAATTTTTATACATAAATTAAAATTAATTTCCGCTAAGTAATATCTGATATAATGAGACGCCTAAAACATTTATTTTTTAATTCTGCTGATACATAATTGATCATCTAAATGCAACGTTTACCTGAATCAGAGAAGCTTCCACGTGTTGTACGACTAGATGGCACCGGTGCGAAGTCAGTTTCTATTATAATAACAAAAACAAATATTTAGTATGGAGTGAAACAAAACATCATTTTAATTATATTACAAGCAGGATTGTATGTCCGTCTTATATCAAGTTCACAATATTATAATAATTGAAACTTCATATAACATACATCATTATTTATTTTAATGTGATATCAAATTAAGGGTCAAACTTTTTTTAGTTCATTGTAGTTCCAAGAAAAAATCGTATTTTTGTGTAAATAGATAATATTCTTCAACTACTACTAATTGCTTTTCTAGATAAACTGTCAAAATAGACATTTTAATTTGATATAGAACAGACATATATAAGCAAATGATTTTATGTACATTTAAAACAGTTTACTCCATTATTAAAAAAAATGATGAAACATAAAATAACCTTGAAATGTGACAGTATGACGCGATGGCGTGACAAAGGTCGCCGCAAGGCGGTAGGGCCACGCGGCGGGCGGTGGTCGGGGAGGCGTTCGAGGTGGCTCGTAGCGACTGGCGGGTCTGTGAGCTAATGGATCAAAAGCTTGTTTTTCTAGCGTTTCATTCTTTAAAATGGAGTTCAAGTTGATAGGTTCTTTAGAAGGTACTTGTTTAATATGCTTTTTGATAGGAGACGTACGGCCCCTAACAAATGTTTTTGGATTTGTAGCGCATCTGTTATTATCTATAGGCTTCGGGTATTTATGTGCAATCCAAGGTCCTGCAAGATGCAGTTCAATGTCTTTGAGTTCTCTAACATCTGGCGCAGAAGTATAAATTTGTCCTAGTATTGACATAGTTTCGAATTTTCTTCTCATTCTTTCTACTTCGCCGGGTCGACATTCTAAGGCTTCTTCTGCTGATCGAGAACGAGTCGTAGTACGCTTGCGAAGTGCCGCTAACTTTGATATGATATCAATATGTGGCATAAATCTATTCGTATGACGAAGTGGTATACGACCTACTGTTGCAAAGGGCTTGTATCTATCCCGATGTATGGAATCTTTTTCTACCATTGGCCAATTATTTTTGAATTCGTTTCTAGCAATTTCTGGATCACTACGATGTCTCCTTAAAATTGGTTTACTCGAAGTGGGTGAATCAAATCGCCGTGCTAGTCGTCGGACTTGTCCCCTTTTAGAATAATCAAACGATGTTCGCCAATAGTGTGCACGGTCGGGCGACGAGCTTCGACTACGCCATAATGTCTCATCGCTAGAAAACGGTAGCGTGTCAAGCGCTTGTGTATCGTTTACGTGTACTTCCGAATGCGGTGAAGGCGATCTCGAATATAAAGTAGGCTTTGAGGGAAGTGACATGAATTTATTTTTTTCACTTTCGCCAAAGAGTTCTTTGATATTTGTACAAGATTGAGATTGACATATTTGACTAGTTTCAGTATCATGTTTTTTTGAATCGCCAAGTTTTCCATTTTCTGTTTTTTTTTCGGGGTTATCTCCGACACGATAAACAGTTTTATATTGATTTGTAGACTTTTTCACAGATTCAAAATATTCAACTTTTTTCTGTACTTCTTTTTTGTCGCCTTTATAAATTACGGTCTTGTTGGACGAAACATCGGAGCCGCCCGTTTCGGTTTCGCTAGAAGATATATTTGAATTATCTCTTTTTTCTAGAGTTTGGATATCACAGTTTTGATTTTGTATAACTTTTAATTTCCAGTCACCTTTTAGTACGCTATGATCTTCTGTGCTAGGTGCAATCCCATTACTGTTACATTCACTCATTGATAAATCTTTTGTGTAAGGTTTATTTAACAACAATGAATCATATTTATGTATTTTATTTAATATTTCTTTACTAATCGTTTGAGAAATTTTTCGTTTTTCATTTTCAGAAAGTGTCATTTGCAACTTATTTACACTATTTTTAATTTCTTTTTCTGAATGAACCGGAGATACGATAGCTGCTATTGACTCAGATTTTGTTAAATCTTTTGGAACTGGAGTTAACCTGGGGCTAAGAGAAGTACACCTAACATATAGGTTTTCAGCCTTCTTTAAGTTTTTGACATCATTTACCTCTACTGTATAAGACTCTTCGTCTTTAGATATTTTCGATTCTAGTTCTTTACTATAGATTGCATTCAGTTGATTTTTTAGAGCTGCTACTTGATCCATTGATAGGCTACTCCACAATCGGCTGCCAATGCCAATTTTTTTTCGCAATTCTTGAAGGGAATCATGGTGTAACACGAGATTTGGTTTATACTTTTGATGTTTTTCGTAATTTGGTTTATGCTTTTTGTTTATATCGAAAGCTGTTTCTGCTACACTTTTACCTCTCCATAGAGGTTTATACGTATCTTTTGAATTCGAATCTTCTATTTCAAACAAATCCTGGGAAGATTTTTGCTGAAATTCTACTTTTAAATCTTCTACTGACTTTTCTTTCATTTTAAGTCCCCTTTCTTTTTCAAAATTCCATCGAAAGTCCTTGACGTCTCTAGGATAAAAAAGGATATCATTTTCTTGTTGCGCTTTCTTAAGTTTACTGTACAAATTATTTAATTCTTCTTCAGCTCTTTCTATACTTCGAATTTTTTTCCAACGATCGAAGTCAATAATTTCTTCATCTTTTTTTCTAAACATTGCATCATTGATCATTGTAGTTTTTTCAAGCTCTGCTACTCTTTCAAGATAAGCGTAATATCGATTGAGTTCCCGGAATCTCTCTGATCTAGTTTTAGTATTGTGGATGTCTTTAATATACTCATCATAATCTGGGTCATTATCATATAAATTGGTTTCACTTTTAGTTTTCGTGGCAAGATTGTCAGTTGTCACCTTTTTCTTTACATGATCTGCACTACGGGTACGTATTTCTTTTCTTATCATTAAATCAAGTTTATTGTTAGCTCTAGCAAGATGGATGCGACGATGTGACGGAGATCGAATAGAAACAGGAGAAGTAGACTGACTTCTACTACAAGACTTACTTTTTATGACTTTCGGTGAAACGGGTCGTGACGTTTGAGAGAAAAATAGTGTTGTCGGTGTTTTATTTTCTATACTATTATAGTCGTATGGTTTGTATATTTTGTTAGGTGATATATTTCTGCCGCCTGAGAATTTCATAGTATTAGGTGATATAAGATTTAAGTTAAACTGCAAATTTTCATCTTTTTGAGTTTTGCGAGTAAATGATATCGGTGACTGATAACTTCTTGTTTGAACAGCCAACATCTTCGGAGGTGAAACAGACTTTCTTATAGAATCAAATCTTTTTGGCTGTTTGTAAAAAAATACTGTAGGCGAAATTGGGCGAGAAGTCTGTGAAAAGTATAATTTATTACGTGGTGGCTCACTTCTACTTCTGATGGTAGTTAGAGATGACGTAGAACCTAATTCACTGTCAGTCGCTTTTAAGCTCTCAAATTTGCGAACTATACCATCCATTTTGCCTGGCCATGATATAGATCGGTTAGTCTCGAAGTATATTGGACTAGGACTTCTGTCGTGTAAGATAAATCGAGAGAGTGACACTGGTTTTCGGTGGATAAGATAGGTGTTTAATGGAGTTGAATGCGTGAAATAATTATTTGTTTCTGGCAAAGATTGAAATAACTTAGCTCTTTCTAAAACCATGCTCGTACTATTGGATTCTGATGTCATACTCTGTGAAGGTATTCTTAAATCTTTAAGAAAAAGATGTTGAAAAAAGGAATCAGAAACAACAGCATCGTGTGTTGTTTTTATATCTAGGCTTCGAAAGGTAACATCATTATAATCTTTTTCTGAACATAAATTAATAGCATGGTCGCCATCCCGATGGAGTTCATTATTTTTATAATAATATTGTTTTGGTTTTTCAACTCTGTTTTTTGACTCTTTTACAATCTTAGTAGCTTGTTTAGAGTTTTTATTAAACAAATCATTAGAATTTCTTTTATTTACAATACTTCCTGACTGGCGTTTTTTCTTCAGATCTGTTATAACAGCTGTTTTGATTTGGTTTATCTCTCGTTTGTTCGTTGAAGCTATGTTAGGAGACGATTTTGACATGAAGATTGTTTTAGGTGAATCAAGTTTTGTAATATTAGTTTTCAGTTTTGATAAGCATATGTTTGATTTTAAAATTGAATCGGGTTTCTTATTTCTTTGAATTTTTTCTGAAGTTCGAGTCATATCTCGACTTCTATGAGTGACCGGTATAGGTGACGATAATTTTAAAGTTGTTGATTTCGATTTAGCTGACAAATTTTTAGTATCCATTGCTTTCGAATCTTTCATGGCACTTCTTATTTTCGAAATGTCAATTCGTTCATTCCTCTTTTGGGAACTCCATAGTTTATCCAGAGGAGTTACTTTATCCAATATATTTGTTATAGGCGTTTTTCTTCCCACACCACCTTGGACTACCACAAAAGTGTTTTCATTTTTTTCTCGACGTGTGTTTGGATATTCTGTGGGTAATAATGTTCGTCTCGGAGAACTAAAACTACTAGTTCCGATTTGTTTCGGAGTTTTATTAGGAGGTTTGGTATATGCAGCCTTGGTCGTGTTAGTAAATTTTGTTCTATTTATAGCAGGTGGAGCAGACGTCGACATTGCTCTATTTTTGTTATACAAATTAGTATCTATACGTTTTTTTAATATAACATGAGTATTTTGTCTTGAAAGTTTGTGATTTATTTTATTTCTCAGGAAATCCACGTTAGATTGGTCACTCGCTAGTGAAGGTTTAAATGTACTTGAAACTGGTTCTGCGGATGAAACCAACATAAGTGTGCGGCTGTTTTTTGAAGAAACCCTTCGAGGCGGAGCAGGTGGATTACTGTTTTTAATTTTTTCCAAGTTTGTAGCGTCTTTCTGAGTATTGTGCACAGGATAGCAAATAATCTCTGGAACATTTGGAAACTTCTTGTGCACTCTTATTTTTGTGAGAGTGGATGTTATCGGTATGTATTCAATTTCAGTTTCATCTGCGAAATTGTAATCGTCTTTCATTTTTTAATCTTCTTGACTACTTTAAGCGTGAATAAAAACGTGACTCTTGTGCTCCTGTTGTAAACAAACACGTGTAAAAAGCATTTTTTGTGACAAATTGTAACTACAAGTGTTCTCTTACGTGTCTAATTGTTCCAGTGTTTATTTAATATTGGAGTCTACTGTTATCATGCAATTACCTTCATGACGTTATATTACCCCAGCACCTTAGTTAAACTCATGCATAGTAATTTAATCATAGACTTACCTCAGATGAATATCGTTAGGAAATGATGTGTATATTATAGCGCATCATAAAGAGTCATTCCCAAAGCGACCTTGCCCGATAATAGCCCAGTGACAAACCATATTACCTAATAGACATAGTACGTAACTTGGTGCACATGAAGCTCACTTGTATTTTAAAAATATAACAATAGCATTTTAGGCGAAGAAAATTAAAAGTATTTAGATTAATAAAATATTATAATAGAATATAGCAGTAATTTTCATCATCTCATTAATTTCGTTAATCTTCGAAATTTCAAATTAACAATACATACAGCTTTAGTGTAAACTTCCTTTAAAGGTTTGATAGAGAGGTTTTTTTTTAAGAAATGTTAATAAGTTTGACTTAAAGCTCGGTCAGATAATAAAAGCAGATTGCTCTTCAGTAGAAAAAAAAATATTTTTAATTAACTTTCATCAAAATACTTAATAAATTAGTAAAAGATAAATATAATGATCCCATACAACCGACACCACTTACATTAATTACATGCCTTATTAATTACAAATTAGTTCACCAATAAATTACAAAGTACTTATATATGTAAACTAATTAATTCTTAGTCAACTTATGACGAATAATGTTGATACAAATAATGTTCATTTTTAATCTTGGAACAACTGTCTACTATGGGCATTGTAGCGTTCGAAACTTGGAAAAGTACCATAGACTTTTATAGACTTTAATTTGTAATTAAGAAATCATCATAACTTCATTATTATGTACCAACATCTAAAGTATATAAAGCTCCCAAAATATTTATTTGGATACTATTGTATTGACATATTATAACATTGTACATATTGTTGTCTGTCGTAAATTCCACACTCCCTATTTAAAATTAAGTAATAAATTTTAGTTTTTTTTAATTTGCGAGAATACAAGATGTAGAAAATACAATGGCTTTAAATGTCCATTACCACGATGGACACTCAGAGTATTTTACTTCTTGACCTAACTCGAAAACAAAATAATTTTCTGCCGCTTTAAAAATTTTAATCCGGGTTTCTTTGGCACAGAGTGCGAGGGAAGAAATTATGGTTGAAAAGTCAGCGTTTTAACATAATTCCGTAAAATTTAGGTACTTGCCAAATTAGTTAGCGATCGGTTTAGACATTGGGAAGTAGGCAATTAACTAAAAATATACATTTAAATGTTTAAACATTCAAATCTATGCACAAACTTTCGGAATGATATAATTTAATAACTGCTGTTTTTCTTTAACATACTTTTTGGCTAAATTTTATCAGGGGGTAATGGATACTTATTATTCAACAGTACATTTCTAGTTTTAATAATAAGTTTAAGTTTTAGTAAGCCACGGAATTGAACAGATTATATATATTTATTAGATATAGCACATATTTTTTTGTCTTTTTTTAAAAAATAACATTGTTATGCTTGGTTAATTGTAACCAGACTGCTCATACTTATTATCATGCATATAAAACCGACTGCAAAATGCTTTTTATACAATAAGCAGGTAGTAATATTTTTGCAAATATAAAGTATTATCATTGATGACAATCTGTTAGGGACAAACAATATATAGTTGCATATTTCGAATTTTATAGCATTATGCACTATACAACCGCAAATTGTCTTAAGAATTTAATAAAGAATGGACTTTTGACATTTGAATTTGTTAACATTTTCTCATATCTACTAAAAACTAGAGTACCTACCTTTATACTTTTATTACAATCGATTGCACAGTTTCTACATTTTAGATTTTGTTTAAAATCAATGATAAATTACATATCACAAAAAATAAAGGAAAAAAAACACATAACAAGAAGGTTTAACAAGTGCCTAAATACGAGAGAATAAAGATTAAAAAACTAATTAAAAAGGCTAAAAGTTACATATCGCCCTTATGTGTAATCACCTAGATTTTGAAGTCGGCTTAAGTTTTAAAATTATTATATGTTACAACATTTTATAGTTGAGATCTTAGCATGTTAACATACCTTGCCTTGGCGGAGCAGGGGATCTGAAGCCTTTAAGAGGGGGCTCACCACCTGCTTGAAGGTCTCTATACGCCGCTCGCCTCTCAGCAGGAGACAACGGGGCCTCTGTGTCTTCTCGTCTCCGGAATATCAACGTTGAGTCTGATTCATATCCGGATTCTTTAAGAGCTCTGAATAAATTATAATCTTATTAATAAAATATACTACGTATTATTTGAATATCTTTTATCAATGAACCAGTTACCTCCATCTTTGTCGGGTACTATTATGCTACGAGAACCTGCTGAGGTATGGGAATATTTTTTCAATGGTCTCTACATGCGTACATTAAAATAGGGCGACGTGTTTTGACGTTGTAGCAGATCATACAAACATTCACACCCATTCACGCTTTCGCATTTGTATACCTATAAGTAGATATTAGAGGCACTTAACTAAGATTTAATACACACCTTGCCATATTGGATTTCGATAATATAGTAGATGTTATATCTTTCTTCTCTTTAGGTGACGCAGTTGGCAGTGACGAATTTGAAACATGCTGCTGCAAGAAAAACGTAAACTTATTCCACTAGTACCAACAACACAATAGTATATTTCTACAAGTTACAACATATAGAAAAAATACAGGCATTAATGACAACTTAACGTAATATTAGAAATATTGGATATACTCGTATATGCATACACATTGGCACATTGCATTTAGCAAATCATCTTAATTAAAAAAGCCTTTGCGAAAACCCAGAAAAGCATATTACAAAAGAATTTAAATCTATAGATACATTTTTATTAACATTTACTGGAGCTGGACTTGGCATATACCTTTGTCAGAATGTATCATAGTAAAAAAGCATTTTTATAACTTTAACACGCCACATTTAGATATAAGCAAATGTACACAAATACTAAAGCAAAAGTAAAGCATATTCATTAAAAATATACAATTTTGTGAAATTACTGTTGTAGATGAAGCAACACTTTTAATACTCGACAAAACAAAGATTTGTTTTTAAGTATACTAAACTTCATTGTAATTATTGTTCTTCACTGCTAGTGAAGGTTAATAAAGAAATAAACATACTATGTTAAAAATTAGACAAATTGATTTAACTCTTAGCTAATTATAACTGTTGTACGGGTGTTAGTCAACGACACTATCACCAGATATACGTACCTACTAATGTAGCTTCCGGAATGAATTTGTTTTACAATTTTACGCTCGTAAATGGCGAGCATAGGCTTACCGTCACTAACACCGTGACATATGACTAGGTGGTAAGGTAACAGTGACTCGCCCAAGCTGGTACCACCGCCTTACTTATTCCTGCCGCTATTATGTCTAATATCCAAATGTAATTTGTAAGCGTTCACCTAGATTGGTTTTCGGAGGATAATTGTTAAAAAAAGATAGCTCTGGAAAATATATCGACGTTATTGATGTATCACAACCCTATGGTATTTCATTTTATATACATGATCAACCGGGTAACGTAGGTACTCCTATTACCAGAATACAACAATGTCAAAGACTGTAATTAAGGTTGCAAGAACTGGTAAGGCTATACTAGATGTATGGATTAGTTTGTAATCTATAATTTAATATGTGATGCCAAAAGTTTTGACCCCTTTTTTAGAAAATCGCGCGGACGCAGGACCATAAAATTTGACACACGTATAGTTTATGTGTAGAAGAGCAGAATACCAAATTTTTTCAATAATAATGCTTATAAAATACATCAAATCAAAAAATAAAACATTACCCACACTACCATGCATTTGACATACACAAACAAATATATTGATGATAACGATAAAAGA
>DVZK01000684.1:0-11158 GCA_018236665.1 Calephelis perditalis | reverse complement strand
AGCATAACATTTTGCACACTTTTAGTTTATGTGTAGGAGAAGTGCAGAGCGCTAATTTTTTTTAATAATGATGCCTATAAAGTACATTAAACCAATAAATAAAACATTACCAACACTACCATGCATTTGACACACACAAACAAATATATTGATGATAACGATAAAACATCACAGATAGCGCACCATATAGCAACAAAGTAGTTGGTCTTGAGAAATGAAGTTGGCGTTCTTATCAACAAGATATTAAAATTTATTATGGTCGAATTCCGACCAACTGGCGACCACTAGTTAATTTAAAATTACAATTAGCTCTGCTAGACTTATCACTATACGCGTTACCAATCCAGCGTAAATGCACGTATTTCAGAATTTCAGATTTTACAAGTCAAAAAAATCAATCATCTCCCTAAACAAAATCGATTCAACCCGTGAATAAACGCTTTCCGGAAACGCCACATTCCGGAAGTTGACGACACAACTGTAAAACAAACGGATCTTTATTATATTCAAATATTCAAATAAACAATGTATCGTTTGATATTCAATTTGCATGACTCGCTCCAGCCGCACATTATTTTATTTTATCAAATTTCCGGTTATCCTATTTTGATAAAAACGTACGCATATTGTTTAAGTTGTACTAAATGGCAAAGTAATTTTTAAATACTTTATGGTATCGAAGACAAATAAAAAATCCAGTTTCCTGATGGCAAGAAATACAAATCTCCTAGAGTCAGAGATTCCCAAACTAATTATTTCATAGACCAGGGCTTACCAAACTGTGCGTCGCGACGCCCTGATGCGTCGTGGCACTGTCCCAGGGGCGTCGCATGTCAAATGCGACCGAGTCAGTTATTTATCCGAATCCACCACAACCAGTTACTAGGATTGTACTTATTGTAATTTGTAACTGGTATCTAGTTTTGTTCCACAGGGTGCGGGCTGGGTTAAGAGGAGTCGTAAAAGCTAATAGAGATTGTAGTATAATTGATACGTATTTTTGATTCGGAGCTCCCCCCCTCTCCGGGGGTCGTTCAAAAATAGCACGTCCTAAGGTTGTCACAGTACAGATCAGTTTGGGAAGCTCTGCCTTAAAATATTGTGATGATACTTTAATTAAGCCCGATTGCGGTAGGAATAGGTAACACAGTGGATCTCTACCCGGACAAGTTGCTGAAAAGGATACCTCCACCAGTTGTCTCGTTGGTGTTAACCCATTTAACTTATATGCTCGCTTCTAACGAGCTATCGGACAGGAAGGTGTTTTTTTATGATATTGGAAGACAAACAAGCGGACGGATTTCCTGATGGTAAGAAATTCACGCCGCCTAGAGATACCAAAGGCCGTTGCCAACCTGAGGCCGGGATGTTAGGCCTCGAGCAAAAGTAAGGTTACCGGCTACTTTACCCTCCAAACGGCGGCGGCGGCAACGACGTTATGTCGGCAGGAACAGGCAAGGCGGTGGTACCAATCTGCGTGAGTCGCTGCGAAACTCTAGCACCTAGGAAAGCCCTGTATAATAAAACAAGTGAGATGTCATAATGTGTATGTATGTGTATATGTGAATGTAAGTAAATGTACATATGAACGTAAATACGTAATGTACGTATGCGTACACGTATGTGTACGCGTATGTCTTAACGCTCCCCAAAAATTAAAAAACGCAAAAATGATTAGTAATGCAAAATGCCTATTGATTCAATGCAGAATTAGGATATTTTGGAATCTAATATTTCATGAAACCGTCTAGTTATTCTACAATTTATAACTAATACTCTACTGAATCTTTCAATTTACTAAATCTATACTACTAAATCTATATTCAATTTAATAAATCATTACTTCCCTTATTCATCGCATCACGCGTGAGCGAATGGAACGATTTCGTTTATTATTATTTTTTGTTGTGCTATTTACTGTCATATAAAAGTAAAAAAAATATATTTAAATTTCATAGTTAAGAACGTACGACGACAGTCAGGTCAGCAGTATTAATTTAAAATAAACTGATGTCACAATATAGGTCATGAATATTCAACGAATTCCGACGAAAAAAGCTAACGTGTAATTTTCAAAAATCTAAACAATTTTATATTTTTCAATTATCAGTTAAACCTTTTCAAACTTTCCTCATTCGTATGATGTGTCCGTATGTGGCTTTTTAAACTACATTTTTGAACGAACGCATTATTACAATATTCGCATACAAATCGTCTATCATTATTATGTATACGCATATGTTCTTTTAAAGTTTTCGCCCTAGCATAACTTTTCTTACAGACGTCGCACTGAAATTTCTTAACACCAATGTGTTTAACCAAATGGCTCTTTAAATGATACGCAGTGACGAATTTGTGAGAACAAAATGTGCATTGGTAATTAGTATTCTTTAAATGAACATATCTAATGTGTTTCGTCCTTTGAGCTGACAAAGCGAATACAGCTGAACATAGATGACAAGGATATTCTACAATTTTTTCGTGCAATTCTTTCAGATGACGCAACCTATCTATGTAACGTTTAAAAGATTCATTACAATACGGGCAACGATATCTATTTTCGCAACCGTGCCTGTTCTGTACATGATAATTTTTCAAGGATTTTGTTTCAAAAACTTCATCACATTTGGTACATTTGTATGATTTGTTTCTCGCTTCGTGAATGAGTTGATGAGCTTTCATTCTATGCTTGACAGCAAAAGTTTTGCCACAGTGAGAACAAATATTGTTAGGATAATGCTGGTTCATGTGACTATTCAGACTAGAGAACAAAGCAAAATGGTCAGCACAAAGAGCACACACAAATTCATTATTGGCTGATAAAAATGGGGTCACACCTAGACCATAGTCTTGTATTATAGATCTATCATGTACGGAAGCCAAATGATCAATAAAATCATTTAAACTATTAAGATTTGCGCAACAAATTTCGCATTTAAGACTAGTTATCTCAATTTTAATATTATCATTAATTCGCGCTATTTTCATGCCCGCTAAACGATCAGAATGAACAGACATATGTTTCCTGACATCATCGAAATCCCCAAAGGTTTTAGGACAGCACCAACACGCAAAAACACCGCGTTTCCATCTAAAGGGGCAGGCATTCGAACATTCAATAATAATCGCAGCATTATCTCTATGGTCATTGTACTTGCGTTTTGTTTTCCATTTTACGTTTACGTTGAGCCCTAAAAACAAAAGAAAAATATCATTGTTCCTTTTCTTTCATAAATTTGATGTATCTTGGATGGTAGCAAAGGTCTACAATTTATTAAGAAAGTTAAATACAGAAAAAATTAAAACTTTAATTAAACGTGTACTTTTAAAATATCACTTGTACTTTTCCACATTACACTTGATTTCACACTATATTATAAACATAAGCCAACCGGTTTCACTTTTTGCATCATCTACGGTCTTGCTGACATAAATTTACTCAATTTTTAACATTCAGTATTTCGTTGTTAGTTATTGACATAGCGGCAGTACTAAAACTCCATGTTTATTGATATCCCTTAATATTACGAGTTCCACCCTGGCACCAATGAAATTGTTGAAAGGGTTAATGTGTCTAGCGGTTGTGTCGCAAAAGGAAACAATGCGTTTTAGTGCTAACGTTTTCGTTCTAGAAGTTTCAACTTACAACAGGAGCTAGTTAATTGCGTTACGCGGAAGTGCCAACGTCCGAAAGTCGCAGTGCTTGTGCAGAAACTGACGACTAAACGCATTTTTCATACTTCATTTTTAAGACAGGTCAGGGAACAAGCACACGGGTCTCCTGATGTTAAGCGACAACAGTATGGTGTGTCCTAGATCTTACAGGTGCGTCTCTGTCCTGCATCCGGGATGTTAGACCAATTACGCAAATCTATCAGATACCCTACCTACTGGACCGGAACACGACTAAGTCATTTTTGCGGCAGGAATCGGTACGACAGTGGATCCATGCCCGGGCAAATTCCTGCACAGCACTCTACCACTGATGGTTTTGTTGCTACTGACGAATATTTTAATATTTTTATTTAAAACGCATCTTTAATATACGAGGCACTTTAAAACAATAAAATTATTACTATATTAAAAAACACGTTATCCAAACATAAAATAAAATCACGTATTTAAAAAAAGATTAAAATTGCAATGGTAACGCATTGCAAAAAGTAAGGCATGCAATTGCAAAAAATAATAAATGTTCTTTTGTGAGATGAATATTGATTGATGGTCGTCAATATATTTTAATTTTTGTAATCAATATTCCATTTTGATTCTTTATAAGAATGAATGATTATTTTATTGAACAGCCAGTGATTAAAACACAATTTTTTTAATTAATTTCTGTTTTTTCTGTGTACAACCCTTACATGCGAATATCGAGAGGTCCCAGTACCAAATACTGAAGGACAAAAACTACACTTGTATTCATTTTTTATTCCATGAAATTTGTCAAGATGTTTCAACCTCATGTGGTACGAATTACAAGGAATATCGCATTTTGGACAACGATATCTTTGTTTCGGACCGTGAACGTGAGCGACATGCCTATTTTTCAGAACGCGATTCGGAAACACCATTTCACATTTGGGACATCCGAATTCTCCTATCTCATGATGCTTATTATGAGACCGTAATTTCTGTTTGCTTGAATACCCTTTGCCACATGAATGACAAACAAAACTCCGGTAATGTGTATTCATGTGGTTAAACAAACCCATAAAAGATTCATATATTTCATTACAAAGTACACAGCGAAACTCTTTGCCAGTTAAAACAAAAGGGATAACGCCATCAGAATAACAGTCATCAATTTTTTTGAAATGTAATTTAAGCAAATGAGATTTAAGAGAGTTTACATCAGTAACACGTTCATTACATATCACGCATTCAAGATCAGTAATATCAATTCGTAAAGGAAATGAATGACGCACATCGAATAGATTTAATTTGTTATGGATTTGAGAATGCTCCCTTATTTCAACGGCATTTAGGCATATTTTCGGACAATAAGCACACATGAACTTTCCACGCTTCCACCTAAACGGAACCGCGTTAGAATTTTCTAAAATTAACACAGCATTAGCTTTGTCTTCGAATAGTTGACGTTTCTTTTTCCATACTACTTCTACAGATCCCTTTGTAGAATACTTTGAGACATCGACTCCTAAAACAAAAACATCATTACTGCTTTTCATTTAAATTATTATTTCCCTAAAAGTTGTATTTATGCGTTAACAAATGCTTTTTCAACTTTGTTAAATCTTGAAAACTGGCTCCACACTCAGGACAATTATGTTTCGTGTCAAATGTCTTATGCAGTAATTTGAAATGTGACGCACGCTTACAACTACTGTCGAATGTTTTATCACAAACTCTACACCTATAGGTATTCGCAGGACGATCATGTTCGTTGATTAAATGTTTACTTCTGGCATCATAAGTTCTAAACAATTCAGAGCAATATGGACATGTATATCTCACTCGTTTACGATGCATTTTTAACTGGTGGCGCGCTCTAGTTGCTTTCGTTGTAAAAACTTCTTTGCATTCTCGGCACGGAAAATCACCAATTTCATGATATTCCAAATGAGCTCTAAATCTCGACTTCGATATATATGCATTTCCACAAATATCGCAAATATAATTCTGAAAATGAGAATTCATGTGCACGTTCACGTTATTAAAGCTTTGGAAAAAAGCCGAACACATTTGACAGTGAAATCCATCCGAATCCAGCTTAAACGGTAGGACTCCATCACCGTAATCAGAATGTATCGTTTTTTCATGAGCGTTTACTAAGTGGTCCTTCAAGTAATCTACATTAGTTATGCTACACTTACACAATTTACAAAATAATTCAGAAATATCTATTTTTAACAAATTATTTTCTTTGAGTTTCGAAAATATTTCTTTAGTAGGGGGTTTAGACAGGTGATTAGTTTGAACATGTCTACGCAATAGCAATGGTTCGGTGAATTTATGATTACAGTAGCAACAGTAAAAACTATTACGACACCATCTAAAAGCCCAAGCAGTTGAAAATTCCAGAAGTGTTAAAGCGTTTGCCCTCATCTTGGCTTTGGGTATTCGCAACTCATCAGATAAAGACATCTCATTGTTGGCTCGTCGCCGTCGACGCATTTGTCTTGCGCATACAACTTCCTTGAGCTTCCTGATGGGTTTAGTTGGCATCACATTTTCTTCATCCGCTTTAGCGGAACCTAAAAAAAATTAAGGTCTGTTACCAATTCAATCTTTACCCCAGATGACAGTTAATTTTCAAGTTTTAGATGTTAAGTTTTGAAGTACAATTACTATATATAGTACAATTACATGGCAGGTTTAAAGAAATTTAACAAAACTAGGCAAAAAAAATGAGCGTTAGAACGGATATTTCAATTCATTAGCGATAAGTGAAAAAAAGTACTGTGTACATAAAAACATTCTTTGTCACTATCGTACGTATCTACAGACACCACCACAATAATGCAGTGACCATCTTTACTACACGTAATATCCTATAGACATCAAACTAGAGGCTGCCCGTGTGGTTAACGGCCCCGCTAGAATATTTTTACGGGATAAAAACTATCCTATACATTAATCCAAGTTACCCTATACGAGATACGTACGTAGTGGCTAATCCGCACGATCGATGGCTGGTAATTATTTTGTGAAAGATGGAGCTAATGAGTGATTCATAAAGTAAACTCTGTCGTCTTGCATTATACGAAAGAAGAAAATCATTTTTCACCAACTTCATTAGGGTGCATTATTATTTAAAATTGAGCAAAGGCGCACACCGTGAAATTTCCAGTAGTTTTGTTTAAATTCAAATGAACTTGTTTGCGTCACAACTCTTTGATAGCCGATATTTCTTTTATAATTTTTTTTTATTTACTGTATTTTTAAGTGATTAAAATTTATATTTCATAGTATAAAAAAAACATAGAATAATTTAAATTTATTGCTACTGTCTGTACTGTACTGCAAAGTTCTCTATATCTGTCTAAAATCGGTAAAAACAAATCTTGCCTCGTTCGCTCTTGCAAGAAGCAATCCGTTATATACCTGACCGTCAGACGTCATATCTGGTTACTAAAAAATTGGCCCCAAAAGATCTCATATTTAAATTCAAGTATTCCGGGTTTTATATTAAGCAGAAAAAAATTAATATTTACATTTAAAACATTTATTATATTGTATGTATAAAAGCAAATTTAAATTTTAACTGTAGAAATTATATCAAGATCACTTATATCTGAATGGTTCAAACGTAAATGCGTTATTAGCTGCGTTCTTTGTTTCAACAATAATCCACAATACTTGCAACTTAGCTCTTCATGAGTTTTCATATGCGTCTTTAAAGCTCTATTTCTAGGAAAGGACTTTCCGCAAATTGTGCATGGGAATTTTTTTTCTCCAGTATGTTTAACCATGTGTTTCTTTAATTCGTATCCCGTTTTGAAAACCCACTTGCAAAAAGGGCACGAGAAATTTCGTTTCTCAGGAAAATGTACATTTCTAACATGCAATGCTCGTTTACCGCTTGTTTTAAAAGATAAAGTACAATGTGCACATTTGTACGACACTTCCTTCTCTCTGTGCGTTTCATTTAGGTGATTCATCCTTTCATAGTAACCATGAAACCTCATATTACAGTGAGGGCATTCGTAGCGAGGACCTTTTGCGTGCGCATGTGCTTTATGATAATCTCTTGCAGCTCGCATATTAAAAACACGTCTGCATTTATCACACGGAAAAACTCCTTTTATATGCACTTCTGAATGTTTTCTCAATCTTGGAGCGGTCATATATCCTTTCCCGCATGTCGCACAAATATAATGCTGATAATGAATATTCATGTGTTCATATAACTTGAGAAAATTGTTAAATTTTGCGTCACATAGCACACAACACCACGAATCCTTATTTAAACAAAATGGAAGTACACCATCAGGATGAGAAACGTCAAAGTCGTATCCATGGCCTAAGACATGATCTCGTAACTGATTTGCATTCGATATGGGCATTTTACATAACCGGCACAACGCCTCGGTGACGTCAATATTAATCAGAGACATTTCTTTGAATTTACAGTAAATATCCTTTACACTGTGCTGTTCTGAACACATTCGGACGTGGCATCTCAATTCAGCGCAATCAGTGAATTGATCTTCACAATAAGCACATTTAAACCTATTCTTTTTCCATCTAAATGGAGTTATGGACCAACACTCTAAAATAATGGAAGCATTTTTTTTCGTGGCAAATCTTGCCTCAGCCCTGGCACTTCTTTGATATTTTCGTTTTTCTAGAGTCTTATTAGTATCATTAGTATTTGATGTCATATTTATAAACATATTTTCCGTTCCTTTAGATCCGCCGCTTCCTAGAAATAGAAAACTTTAGTCAATTCAATAAAAGAATCTTGTGTCTTCAAACCGCCTCAAATTCCAATATAAAATTTGACATTTTTCTGGCAACGCTTAAATACTTAGGTATTAGTACCGCAACCAATTTTAATGTTTGTCTTGTATAATAAGTTTATAGTAGTATATTGGTATAAGTACAAAGAATCATTTATTGAATACATATTTTAGTAAACATTGACTTAATTGGATTCACAACATAACACAATACACATCAACAACAATATTCAATCGGTCAATTGGCTTGGGACATACGTAGGGGGTAAGTACTGAGAATTGTTGAATCCGTAAATTCTGAACTACAAAACTTGTGATTTGAAAAAAAAATGTAGGTAATTATTTTAAGTGTATTCTCAAAAAATAACTTAAGTTGGACAGCCAGTTTTATGAATTCTACCGATGTAGCCATTTTTCTTTTCCCTTATCTCAGGAGAAACCCAGAAGTTAGGAACAAAATTATCCTCTATATTCCCTCACGACATAATGATTACCGTCCAGCTAAATTTCGTCATGATAGCAGCAGTAGATTTGATGTAAATCGAGGCCAGAAAAAAAATATTCGATGAATGTTATTCGATTTCCCCATAATTTCTGAACCGATTTTAAAAGATATTGTATATGAAAGAGCGCACTTACGAAGTACCATTGCCATCAAGTCTGGATCTGATGAAGTAGTCCCAGCAAAATTGAGCAGACTTTAGTGCGTGTAAGTGATTTACCAAAATCGATTTCTTGCATTTTCAATGCACTAAAAATATAGAGATTCTCCTTTCTTTTAATAAACAAAACTTTTTAGTTTAATTACATGCATACGTCGCAGGTCGATCGCTATATGATTATGCTGGCTTATTATGGTTTGGTCGATTATTAACCACCTCGCTAGTCGATGGGGCTAGCGTATAGGTCTAAATGCACCGACCAACCGTGACATTCGGAATTGATTCTCAACAGAGGGGCATTTTAGTGATGAGCATTTAAGTTTATGTGTATCTCGGTCTGGGGTCGTAGACGAACACCCATGACACAAGCATATAATTTGCTTTCTTGAGGTAATATTCAATTTGTGTAATCTTTTAAGGGATATCTATGCATTTACTTATTCACAAACGTTGAACAAATCAACGATAACTTGACGGTTTGTCTACCTGCCTACACCACAAGAGGCAAGCATATGATAAATACATCATATCTACTCTTGCACATTAGACCTTATCTTCCAGCCACAAGACAGCAACGCAAATATATGATCAAAGGTTTCTATATGCCACGGTTGTCTCTTACTATCAGAGGAGCCGCCTGCTTGTTTTGTAACCTAACAAATAAAAATATATGGATAGGCGCGCGTTCCAATACGATTGGCAGTGTCGCTTACGACGCTAGTTGTGCTATTCGCACTATCAACTAAACAGCTCGTGTAATAGTTTGAGACACTATGATGGTGACAGTAAAGATATCACCATCACAATGTCTCAGACTCTTTTCTTCGTTCAATAAATTTCATTGCTACCTCTTTAATAACTTCGATAGCTTTGAAAAAGATCAAAAACGATACCAAATCTCTAAATGCTAATATATATTAATAAATCAAAGGCTGACTGACAAAGATTGACTGATTATGACATAACTGGGGTTATTTAAATAACACAATCAAATTGATAGTTTTCATTTATATACAGTTTATTTCATTAAGGTACAATTGTACTTTAATTGGTGGAAGCAACAGCTTTTTTATTATAGGTACAATTATAATTTCATTGATGTCAAGAAAATAGGAGGAGCTTGAATTTCCTGCCTGATGACTCGAATACAGTGGTTATGGTGTGGCTTGTATACCGTCGATGGAAACGTCTTATAAGAAAAGAAAGTCGACGATTTAGCGTTCAATAATTTCTACAAATATTGTATCCCATAGAGACGATTTTACTATTATTTTATTGCATTTAAAATTATAAAGACGCGTTTCAAGTACCTATAGTATAGTGTATGTAAAACGAATAATTCTTCTATTCCATTCTTCTACATCTTTTTTTACAGCTTTATTAATAAAAAATTCCATAAAGAAGATATTGCGCTTTATTTTAAACGAAATATGTACAGGCGCCTCGGACTCGGACGCCACTACCCGCGCAGTTGTTCTGGACCACTGTTGGGCAAATCAACAATTTTTTCAATCAATTGATCAATCATGACTAATTTGTCATGAATAATTTAGTTATAACTAAATCAATCATGATTGAAGTCTTTAGTTATAATCATAACTAACGAAGTAAGTCAGTAATAGTTTAATAGTTTGGTTTTAATCATGAATAATAAATTCAGTGATCGGAATAAGGGTCGATTCGGAATAAGTAATTTGATTCAAATTATATCTTTGTTTGGTCATCATTTGTTAATTGTTTTGATTATCGTTTGAGTACCGATTTGTTATGAAGAACGAATTTAACTATTTTTAGTAAATTTTTTGATAAAAGTTATAATAAATGAGTAATTTTATCATTGACTTAGAAACTAGGACTTAGGTAGGTAGGTAGTATTTAAAATCAATATTTTTATTGTCTTTCTGATTTTAATATTTCAATTAATAAAAACTGATTTTAATTTCAACCTGCATTTTTTTTATAACTACAGTCATTTACTCTTTTTAGTAATTAAGAGATGAATGATGTCGGTTTAGGGGGATTATTCACAATAATTACATACTTTATTCAATTTTTAATTCTTTCTCTTTT
>DVZK01000683.1:0-11160 GCA_018236665.1 Calephelis perditalis | reverse complement strand
ACAAAAATTTTATCAACAAGAAGGTCAATTAATGTCCCCACATAATATTATTTTTCCTGAAGTCCATCTTCTTTAATAATTGTCTTTTTCTGTTCTACTACACAACTTCACTTCTAACCAGAGTTGCCATGTGTTCCAGATTATAATGAATTCGTACTACAAAATACAATGCTAAACTCTAATATCACATTTCAAATATCTTATGGTAAACAAAGACGGCCTTTACAGCGATCGCTACATAAAGCCCTAAAGCGGGGAATTTACTTAGCCGACAAGCCCATCGCAAGCGGCAAGTCTGCAGACACGTCCGTCGGACCTCTCTTCTAGAGGTTTGCAGTGTTTGCTAGTGTAGGACCATCACAAGCAGTCTGGCAGACTTGTTTTGCTATAGTAGCAAGGTTTACTGAATATGTTTGCAGACTTGCTAGCGGGCATATCCGTCTAGTGAATTTCGCCCTTTAAGGCGAAGGAAAGTATTTTCATATTGCGATATAATATTACAGTACATATTAAAATAAATGTTCTTGCGTAATTGCCAACCCTATATTTGTCATTTGACCTGCTTTTAGTGTTGTTTATTGTAGTTAAGTCCGACTTCGTTAAGTGTAGGTACCGGTTTTTTATATCTTGTTTAATACTCGGCTAATTACTCTTTGTGTTATGCATAAAAAAACGTGTGAATTTACCAAAACACTATGTAAAACTTTAACTTACACGTTTTAATAATACCATTTAATATTTTTGGGGTACTTAATTTCATAATTACATGAAGAAGTCGTAGTTTCTTAAAAGATTTAATAAAGCGATTTGGAAATATTACTTTTGGTAGATACGCGTTATCGAAATGTGCCAAAAACAAGAATTGGAATATGTGAAACGATTTTAAGTTTAAAACAAAAGAAAGCAATTTAAAATACAAAATGACGTAATTAATGTTAAATAAGAAATAACTTAAAAACATTTTAATTGCTTACGTAACTTGTGCGAATGACGTGTCTGAATTGAAAATAATGTTACAATAGGGTACGAAATGAAAGAGATACTCGCATTGTGCATTGTTACACTAAACTGGGTAATTAAAAGGTATGAATGTGACGTTCTATCTAATTACGTAATTTCCTATTTGGTTTAAATTGTACTAACTGAAAATCCATGTTTGCGTTGTATACCTAGTCACTACATAGTGTAAAACAAAGTCGCTTCCTCTGTCCCTATGTCCCTTTGTATGCATATATCTTTAAAACTACGTAACGGATTTTGATGCGGTTTCTTTAAATAGATTAAGTGATTGAAGACGAAGGTTTATGTTATGTACATTTTATATCCCTACTTAGCTGGGACTTTATTATGAACCAGCGGCCCGCTGGTTCATAATAAAGTACAAGGTTTTTTTGTATCTGTGGTTACACGCGCGGGCCCACTTAGGTTTTACTTATATCGAGAAACGACACGATTATTGTCATCTGAAATAACGTTCATTTTTCATTTGTTTCATTGTTTATTTCTAGAGCCTCCGCGCGTGACTCCGTCGGTGGGGCCACGAGGAAAACGGGTGCAGACACCACAACCGCCAGTTCGGTCACCACCCGCTCTGCTCGCCGCTCCGCTTACCACTCCATTACCCGCTCCGCTACCTGTTCAGCCTCGTGAACACACGGCAGCTCTCGCGCACGCTGCGAAGGGTGTTGAGGCCTTGGGTGTACTAGTGCAGTATTTAGTGTTTCGAGTAAGTGTACTTTTACTATGATCATTTTATAAAATTAATAGTAAAAAAATTAAAAATCGCAATTCGAACCTATTTCAAAATAGTTAGTTTCAAAATAGAAGACTTCAAATTCTCAAATAGTCGATAAGTAAATTATTTACCTCTTAATATATTATATAAGTAATTTTTCTCTTTTTTAACGGACTCCAAAAAAGGCGAAAGTTCGCAATTCTACAATGTTTTCTTTGTATGTAAGGCGATTACTCGGCCAATAGTCAACCGATTTTGTTGGTTTTTTTGGAAAGATTACCTACTAATAATTTCGAAATCCGACTAGCAGTTTTTAAGTTAAACTTTATGATATTCTTGAATTGCGAAAATGTTGAATCCTTTGTTATGTTATCAAATCTAATTTATAAACATAATTATCAAACCGCGGCCTGGTATCTTATGGAATAGTTGGAGTCGGTTCCTGCAGTTTTATAAAGGAGTGTATCTTGTTTGGTGTTTTGGTTTCCTAATTTTTTTTTTGTATATGTTATTTTCAGTTGGACGCACTAAACTGTGGATCATGGCGATTAGAAGCAGAGCGATGGCGTGGGGTCGCAGCCGCAGAACGCAGCAGTGCCGCGCGCGCCGATCGCGACAGGCAGCAGCGAGCACAAAAGGATCTCGATACCAGTAAGTTAACATAATTTGTCTTTTTTTTATATGACAAACAACAGCGAACATACGTGCAGCTCCCCTGATGGAAAGAGACAGCTGCATGTGGCGTCTACAGCCGCAGCCTATAAATTTTAGACATCTTAGATGTTGTAGGTACCGTTGTTATCCTGTTTCTGGGGTTTAAGGCCCTCTTCGCTATGACATTGTCATTAAAACGTCGAGAATATGTATGTAATAAATAGTAAATTATCACTATTAATAAAATCTCTATGCTAGTTTAAACATGGCATCCCTGAGATGTAAATATACATTTCAAAAATTTATTACGTCACAGCAATATTTTTAGTTAGAAAAGTTTTATTGAAATAAAAAATTCTTAAAAAGGCCGTAGGGCCATAAAATAAGCGATACTATTTTCAGCTGTTATATTACTAATTTTCTTCTAGTTTTAGCTGATTATTCTAACATATAAATTTTTTATTAAATACTTTTTGTATTACATAACATGTTTCACAGACAGATTGAGGACTAGGCCAAATTAAAATTAATCTTAATGTTATGCAAATGCATATATTATGATTAAGTAATATGATTTAAAATGGTAATTATATGTCGCTTGTTATTGAATAAGTTTTAACTACACTATTCTTTTTAAAATACAAATGCTTAGAAAGTAAGTCGTCTGTGGATTTGCCCCTAATAATTAGATAAGAATTGCTAAAAAATATTATTTTTTGGAATTCTGTTTTGCTATTGTTTCTGAAACATCTATAAAGCAAAGATGCAAATTTTACTAAACGAGCTAATTATTCTGAAAACTGTTTAGTTTTAGCACAAACAGAGTCACGTGTTATGAGTAGCGACGTCAAGTCTAAGCTGAACGTCAGGCTCGCGTTGTTCGCTATACATTGCGCATCGTAAATATTCCTGCAAAAGAACGTCTTAAAAACAAAGTCTCACTTCTAATGTTTTTATCCGCATGTGTGAATGTACATTTCATTTTTTTTAGTCGCAGAATGCCTGAGCAAGATCTCAGAGCTAGAGATGGAAGTATCGTCCAAGGAAGAAGCTAACGCACGTCTTCAGGCCGCCCATTTAGAGGAGGTTACAGTCTTGGCTAATGATATTAAGGGGTTAAAGGTAATCTATTTTTAAAAATGTTTTATGAATTTAGTTTTTGCCACCAAATGTTGTTAAAGTGTGTTGATGAGTCGCAACTCTCTGGGGTGTTTAAGCTTCTTGCTTATTAGAAAGTTTACCAGCTTTAGGAAGGCTGCTAAACCTACTTACTAGTAAGTTAGTAACTAGTACTTACTTATTTGTAAGTTTACCAGCTTTAGGCAGGCTGCTAAACTTACTAAGCTCGAAACTCGACAATGAAACGATTGCGGCAGAAATGGGTTAACCGATGGTTCTAATACTGACAGGTCATTGCAGCACCTTCATCATCTGTTTCATATATTACATACAGAGTATAGGTAAAATACAAACTATCACAAAAAATGTGTTATTAATAGATGTCCTATTAATATTATGTGTTTGATTAATATTATGTCGTTCCATCTTCTAATAAATACAATAATTACACTGTGGGACTAAAGAAGGCTGATTTCAGCAATTACATTAAAAACCGAGTATAGTAAAAATAAGTTCAGTGTAAACGAGTTCAATTATTATCAATTGTGAAACCGATCATAAGCTTTGCAAGAACTCTTAAAATTGACAATATTTTAACCCTCATCTTGTGAGAATCTTCTTACCACGTAAAACTGTTTAATAACAAAAGATTTACATTATCCGAAATTTCTTTGGGAATAAAATTAAAATAATTAACTCTTTTGACAATTGGCTAAACGCTTTTTTGCGTTGGTCGCGTTTCAATTCGACGGTGAAATCCAGTCTAAGCACTTTGGGCTTATCGTGAGTGCCTTCGACATAACTCTGCCTATCTTTTACGGGAAAGATACTTACTTTACTTACTTTTTGTTTCAGGATTCAATAGATACGCTTAAACAAGAAGTAGCAGAAAGTCGAGCAAGATTGCACGCGCACAGTGAGATAGAAAGAACCTTACGAGCACAACTTGAGGCAGCACGGGCGGAGATCGACCGAGGTGTGAAATTGCGAAGCAAACCGCTGGACACATCTCGGGAGAAGCCCATAATGTGCGATGCTGCCTGCGATCCAATATATGCGGAGGTGGAAGAATATGATCTACGAATAAACACGAAAGAGGAATTGAGCACAGATGCTAATGAACTTGCTGCTGAGGTGCGTTTTACGTAATATATCGATTATGTGGACAAGTTATATGGCTGTTACGAAACAACCAGATCGTTTGCTTAGTATTGACTTGTATTATAGATGCTGCATCATAGCAACGTGAGGTTTTACCCACATCATGTACACGTATACTCATAATATCCTTACTACCACTAGATTTTCTCCATACTAAAATCAATTATCAAGAACAATCTTTTGATTTTTAACTTTAATTTCTTGCTTTACGTTTTTTTCTTGATTAAAATGCCATCTATGGTATTAATTAATAAGTCACGGTTGATGTTTCTTTGTTAAATTTAAACACAATAATTCAGATGCTAGATTTTGATGTACTTCGGTGATGAGTTGGTTGAATATTGCAAAATTTTCAACCAGTCATTTGAACGGTTGTTTAATTCCAGGTGAGATCATTAAGAGCAGTCATAGATTTAAAACAAGCGGAGATGGCTTCGCTACGGGATGCGCGATCAGAATTGTCTGAAGAAAGAGAACGAAGGACAGCGGCAGAGCGAGATGCGTGCTCGGCGCGGCACGCAGCTGAGGAGCTGAGGGAGCGCGCTGCCGCCAGACAGCGTGAGGCCGACCGCCTGCGGGATGACAACCGCCGCCTCCGCGAGATCGCTGCCAGAGACAGGGATCACGCCACACGACTCTCAGCCCTGAATGAAGAGCTCAGATACAAACTTCGACAAAAGTCACAGGTTAGTCATATAATTCGATCATGGTTCGCGCCTGAAGAGCTACAGGAGCACGTGTTTATTCTGAGCCACTTACCAGCTGCTGAAAAAGAATTTCGGTTTTATTGTGGTTAGCTTTTCCCCAATAAAGGTAGCAAAATTAATAATTAATTACATGTATTGATACACACGATTCGAATAGCGACACAACAGTGTTAACTTTCAGATAATAAAGAATTCGATCAAACCAATACGCTTCTTCAATAGTATATTATATATTCCTATCAGACTTAGCGACAGTTATCTTATCATATCATCTCAATGTTTTATGCGGTAAATATATTTGATTTTAGGTAGTATCACTGCTAGCGGGAGGGGGCTACATTGAAAGGACTCCAATGCGTACGAGAACGTCGTCAGGAGACTCTATGCGGTCGTCCTCCCCGCCGCCGGACACGCCGCCATCACCGGCTGCCTCGCCGGACCCAGACTCCCCGCCGCCGCTGCCTGCCGTTAAGGGCGTCGTGGAAAAACATGACTCCGTCAGCTGGGTGCTTGAAATTGAGGAGACTCCAGAAGAAATGGCTACAAGGTAACCTCTTCTTGTACTGATTAATTATTTGCACCTTTTAAGAAAAGGAAAATGCAAAAAACATACGAATTTATTTATTATAAAAATAACTAGTTTAAATCGTCTAATGATACCAGAATTACTGAATCAAGACAACTAAGTACCCTATACTCGGCAACTCGGCAATAACAAGAACTAGCGTAACTAGAATAGTAAAAAGAAAGCAGTTGGATAATGATCAGAGTAGTTGCAAAATCTAATAGCTGCAGTACACGTTAAGCGAAGATGTTTGTCCAATATAATGTATTCAATGTCCAACTGCCAATATAGACAAATAGTTCTTAATATTAAGAATTGCTTAATACTATTATGTTTTACTACAAATATAATTGATCGCCCGTAGGTTGGCGCGGCGATCTTCGTTCCGTGCGGCGGCGTCCCCGAGCGGGGTGAAGAGACGCGGCGGCGGTTCTCCCGGCAGCGGCTCGCCGGCGCCCGCGTCCCCCGCACCCAACGCCTCCAAGTTGTTCCGACCCGGAGACCTCGACTTCCCACCGCCTCCACCCCCACTCAAGGAATCCGCCGGAGAAGCCATCTACATCTACGACGATCGTCAGTATTGAACTTTGGCCATGTGCCACTAATCTGTGTTAATTTACACTGTGCCGGATTAAAAGTTACACGGAGCCTGTAGCAAAAGGGTACAAGGGTCTTACTTTTGTAGGAGTTAATTTTTTAACGCCCTGACGAACAAAATATAAGAACCCCCACGTGCACGTGGCTTGTAGCATTTGCTATTCCTCTACTATAGTCCGATACCGGATCTACGTGGCCTATTGTAAGAGGTCCTTTTATCATGACGTCAGTACCAGCATGTAGACTGTTTAGGGTCTATATATCGTTGCGATAATTTTCTACGTTTATGACGGTCGTCAGATTTGAAGTTTTTCCAGTAGCACCAGTGTGTTACGGGTTGCTTTGGCCTATTTTTCAGAGGTTGCGATTTTTACGACGTCGCATTACGATTCTTTGACGGACAAATTAGTTAGGTGTTGAACTACATCAAAAATACCACCAAATGATAACTTGAACTACTAAACTTTATAAATCACCACGAAGGTTTTTGCACTGTACTCGGTTTTGAATTGTCAATATTTGAACTGAATATGGCTTAAATGTTAGATCAATAACGATCACCACTATTGAGCTATTAGTTTAGATTTTTGTTAATAAACATTTAATTAAGGAAGCACTAGATTTACTTTGCTTTTTAATTATCCACCGAAGTGACAGTTGTGTCTACTATGTAAATTTTATTTATGTCTCTACCATGTCTGCAAAGACAAATATATATGGTTCATTTACGGCTTAAGTTTTTTCGTCAAGAATAAGATATTTACGATGATCGTAAGAACTGAGCTACGTGGTACTATAGACTTACATTTCTAAAAAGTCGCGAACATCTGAAATGCTGTTAGCCAGTCTTTAAGCCTTAGTTTTGGAGGTCTATAATGACCTTTCGGCTATCCACCGCGAAATGACTTATTATCATAAACTAGTCAATTAGACTGACTGAGTCCAGAGTGTAAAACGTTAACGTACCTGCATGCTTTGGGGAATCATTGTACTAAGATTACGTTTTAGTTGCTCTGGGGTTGCACAGTTTATCCACTGTAAGACTATGATGATATTTTTGACGTTTTTCCCAAAAATACTTCTTATACCAGTCTATTTTCTTTTATGTTATCATGCTATGATCGATCTGTCGTTGATATTTCAGTAAAGTTTTCCGTCAGCGGCTTATCAGTTTATAAAGCTCAGCTTAGCTAATTACTTTGAAGTATTTATTTGATAGTTTTGGCAAGATCAAAACAATATTTGGCTGCATCTTCATTAAAAGCTGATTTGTTGTGTTTGTGGAAATATCTATTTCCGCTAAGATTGTTGCTATGCCTGCCTTGATGGTACTACACGTACACTGGAAAGCTGTCACAAGCATATTGTATCATTTCATCTACATTTTTTTTGCTGTAGAGTAAAACATTTACTCTTGTTGAGTTTTGCTGTTTTGATTGCGTTTTGTGGTATCAACGATGGATCATCTGCACAAACATATTAATAGTCATGAGTTCTATGAAATTAATAGTAGTGTTTAGTAGTGTCATACAAACTGCACTGTTACGACATGTATGATAAAACTCATCAGATACAAAATATAAAGTCGTCAATATTCAGTGATTTGATTGGCTGAATGATATTTTATCATTATATACGTGGATACTGTCTTGCCTTAAGACAATGAATAGTTATATGCGCATGCTCTTGTAGTAACTATTCTCTATCATCGGCATTAAAATTGCATCTAATATAAAGATGCGTTAGATTAGGTAGACCCACCTAAGTCTATGAAGAAATTTGTTATAATGACACTAGTCTTGAAGTGTTGACTTAGGGCTGCATCAACGGCCTATGAGTCTGATCAGACGCAGGCCGCCTGATGTAGACTACATTCTTGCCGGACTGTCTCATACGGAATTTCCCGTAAATAATCCAAGGGACCCAATTGGAAAGTGTTTTAGCTTTGTAAGAAAGATTACTCGTGTTATGTATATTTGTAGCTGGAAGATTTCAGAGATCGATATTCCTTTGATTTCTTCAATTTCAAAGATATTTGTTTGATTTTACTGATTATTTATGAGCTTAATATAATTTGTAGTTTTAGTATACTATTGCTCTACCTAAACAATAAGCTTGTGGTGATATTAATATGTTTTATTCGCCAATTTAACGCTACAACCAATAAATTAGTTAATAATATAATATTGTTATTATATTTATCTTTAATATTATTTCTGGTCTTATACTTCATGTTTGTCTCGAATATTTATAGAAATTGTGAAATAATGTTAGAGGTTTATACGAACTCATTAATATAAGAATCTGCTTTCAAAATCTGGCCTTAAATACAATTTATATAAAAATTGGCTACATTTTGATATAAAACAATTACGTACCTGCACGTTGCGCCAATAAATATATATTAACTGTTTTCTACTATAAAACTTATGTATTCTATTTCAAATAATTCGTATTATACCTATTTTGATTCTTCTGTTTAGATTTTATATCTTCGCCTGTTCTTCAATTTATTGGTGCAGTTCATCTTTCAAATAATTAAGTTTTAAGTAGACTGATATTTTATTCTTAGTGTTCACAATTTCCATCTCTCAGTTGTGTAGATACTTCAATAGTGTTAGTGTTTGGTGAAACTTTCGAAGTTAGCTTGTATAGTTTGTCCCCTTTATTATATTTTTAACTTAATTATTACTATAGTTTATCGTGGTTGTTGGCATTGTTTTTATTTTTATGTACAAATAACATTTTATAATGAATAAAATTAGTTTTAAGAGACGAATTACGTCTGAGTGTTAAGTCATTAAAGATGATTGCTTTAAAAGTAATTGTTTCAGTTGTTTCGAATATCGTTTTGTAACATTAGATTTAAAAGTAATTTAGATACCACGTTGCAATAAAACCAAAGAGTATCTGTCACCACAACTCTTTGTAATGTTCCTTTATTTTCAATTATGGTAAAAAGTGCATGCAAATAATTATAAGCCAAGTTTTATTTATTTTGTAAGGTAAACAATATAATACCATTCCAAAATTAAGAATTGTAAGCAAAAATAATAATAACATGATTAGAAAATATCTATTAATACAAAAAATTAAAGTAAATGTGAAATATACATTCTTTTATTTAGTCAGCTATGACCTTTTGACCTCTTTTCACCTGATTGCGCAATGTATGATGCATTATTGCATTCCATATAGATAAATGAATACGTTTTTATCGTATGAAAATACGAGTACCAACTTAATAATCAAAATTCAAAAGGCAGAAAGCAGACACCATGTTGAAAAAAAAACGTGAATAAACTGCATAACTCAAGAACGGCTGAAACAATTTGGCTATAATTGATATGGAGGTAGCTAGGTGTGGGAGGGAGTAGAACCAGTAGACGGACATATGAGACTTGTTATATCGTTCGACTGTGAAAAAACTAGCAAAAATAATAGTTGAAATAATATTAATAGTAGAAATTAATATTAGTTAAATGACAGTGCACTGCCAACTTCAGGCTGAAATTGCCAACAAAGCTTCTTATATGATTGATGAATGATTAATCCATCATTTGTAACTAAATGTTAATAATCTGCTAGTACTGTGTTCAAAAGTAAATAAAATGACATATACGATTGCAGTTTCCAATTCGTATGATATCGAGATTTAAGGGTAACCCTACTGGTCATTGATGGAAACGAAGATTTCCGAGAGAGGAGAGAGAAAAGTTCATGATGTAGAAATAAAAAACTTGAAAACCACTGTAAAACCTTTTTTTAACGTGTGGAAATTTTCCTGTAGGGACGTTTTCGCACACTTTCAGTGCCGGGGCACTTTTAGTGGCGCAGGATCTCGCGATCCCCATCGCACAGCCCCTCTCAACTGGAGCCCACATATCATCAGAAGTGGTGCATGGAGACACAGCACCACTTCGAGGTCCCAGTGGTGACAGGCACCCCCGTACCTGCTGTAACCCCATCACGACTGGTTGGGCAAGATGAAAATCCCATTTTCCCGCTTCCCGTGTCCCTTCTGGCCGGAGCGGGGTACTAAGGCGCAGCCGACCTGTCCCAGGTTGCTCAGCCCCTATTACGACATGCTTGGACCTTTTGGCGGGAGGGGGGCGCCGCGGTACCTAGTCCTGAGTAACAATCTGTATATATGGAAGATCGATTAGGTTAATACCTGTTCACGACCTTTGAATCGAACCCGGGACCTCATGAAGTCAAGTCCAATACCTGGACCGCTATACCACAAAGGCGAAAATAATTAAATAAATAATAAAAAAGTAAATAAATTTCAACATTTCAACAATGAGTAAATTATTTTATCGTCAGCTTTGCTAAATCTTGTTGCATCTTCCAGTCTACCATCTACAATGTATAAAAAACAGACGTAACTAAGTAAACAATGTTCTTTAGTTGTCTAGACAAACTTTGTTCCCTCCGTTCAGTTTTTTTTTGGGAAAATTAAATTGTTGTTTTTCCTAGTTTCACTAGTTTCCTAGACTAACGAGCAGCAATTGATTTTTATATATATATAGATAGAGATTTATTTTTATTTTTTTTATGTTATAGGAAGGCAAACAAGCAGGCGGATTTCCTGATGGTAAGAAATTCACGCCGCCTAGAGA
>DVZK01000682.1:0-11160 GCA_018236665.1 Calephelis perditalis | reverse complement strand
GGAGAATCTAAGGCAGTTCTAGACTTCCTAGTCTTACTAGTTAATTGTGTACATTCACTGATAATCTTTGACTCTTTGGCAGAATTTATTAATGATTTCAATTCTCTACTGATACTCTTACTATGCTCCTTTTCGACTGAGTCTGAAGATTCAATCTGTGAGTCATTTGACTTCTCACAAATATCAACAGAAATGTTGCAGATCATTTCTTCTTTTTTATCATCACTTATTGCAACATTAGTGCTTTCCACCTGTTCTTTTATAGGAGATTTAGTCAGTTCTTTAACAGGAGATTTAGTTAATTCTTTAACAGGAGATTTAGTCAGTTCTTTAACAGGAGATTTAGTTAGTTCTTTAACAGGAGATTTAGTTTGTTCATTAACAGAATTAGATTGTTCTTTAACAGGAGATTTGGGTTGTTCATGAACAGGAGATTTAGTTTGATCTTTTACAGGGGATTTAGTTTGGTCTTTAACAGAGAATTTAGTTTGATCTTTAGCAGGGGATTTAGTTTGTTCTTTAACAGGGGATTTAGTTTGTTCTTTTAAGGAAATTTCAGACTCATTTGTCAAATTTACAGGGGATGAACTTGTGAGCTGTGGTGCATAAATAAAATCTGTCAAATCAGTTGTGTCTTTTTCAATACTACAATCAGGTATTAGGCTAGGACTAGAGGAGTCCACTACTACTTCAGATTCAATTCTTAATTCTACTAGCTTTGTCGGTGATACTTGTGTTGTCTGCGGAACTTCTGAAGTTTGTTCTGGTATTGTTTTTTTAGGAGAGTATTGTTTTAAATCAGTGGTATGAGGTTGTTTGGCAGGAGACTGTGATACCTGTACATCCTTCTCAGGGGATTTTTGCAAACAGTGTTCCACCTCAGGAACTTCAGATTTTTCAAATGCAAGTTCACAGTCTTTGGCTTTCTCAATAACCATGTCCTCCTCCATTACTTCCTCTACCACAATGACTGTTTCTACATTACCATGAGTTCCCGACACCTCCTGGACTTCAAGCACATCATCTGTGGTAGATGAAACATCTGTCTCCATGTCAAGTTTTGAATTTTCATCCATCTAAACAAAATATGATACAACATTAAAAACCTTAATAAAAACATGAATGATAATCCTTAAACATCTTTGTCATTTTATAAATACTAATAGGTAACTAAATATTGAAACCGGTCATTACCCAAGCACAATCATGTAGCTAGCTAGTTACCTACCTACTTTCAATATAATCATACAGGATTTATACAGTAACTTACCACAGCGTTTTTGTCTAGTCTTTTATTGTAAAATCCAAATAAACGTAACTCCAAACAATGTTACAGAAATATTTGCTTCTCCATGAATAGCAGTGTAACAAATCTAGCTGGGTACAAATTACAATTTTAACGAAAAAAGAATTCACACATTGCCATGGCACAAACTGTCTTTCTTCAGTTTCTTCGTGTATCGCATTCTATCTTTGGTGGTATTGGTTGGAATTAATTCAGATGGACCCGCACACCTATATCTTATATCTTCTAATAAATCTTTCTTTCTCTTTTACGCACTAACGACTGGATGGGATGTTTGACAATTTGTTGTTAGCTGTCTCTGTGATTTCTCAAACTTTCTCTTTCTTTCATCAAACGCAAATGTATTTTTGTTAGTGGCAATATTTGACGTTTTGTTTACTATATTGTAAGTGTAACAGTGAAAAGAATAACTATTGTTTTGACTAAAGTAAAGATTTATGATTTAATAAATAAGGGCTGTAGTTTTTTTGAGAAATTAACTGGTATTCTAAGGAAACGTGTCAAAATGACACGATTTCATTGACCTTGTGGTTTCTTTATCTCTTAGGGGCTACTATGTATGTGAGGCAAAAAATACTCTTGACGATAATTGATTGTTGAGAAGTTGTTTTTTAACTTCTTCCTTCTCTTCGAAAATGCAATATAAATAACACATGGTCTGTGCAAAATGTAATATGTGCTATAAACTTTTCAAAATTTATAGTCTGTTGCTTAAGTTGTCAAAAACTGTTGGAGCTGAAATAGTAGTGCCAGCTCAACAAATTAATGGCTAGACAAACCAACTATTGGTATGGCTGTGTTAAAACATCTGAATATATTATCAACACCCAAAAAATTCTCTTATTTTTTTTTTATTATAACGTGAGACGCTTATTGTTGCGGTTATGTGTTTTAATGTTAGATGGTTTGTTACTTTAGAAGCATAAGGCCTACTTGTTTACGTTATTTACGCCCCTTCGGCTTCGGGATGTATCAAAAATTTTTACATTGAGACAATAATAATGAGAATAATAATACATGAAACTGGAGTGTGTTTGTTTAATTTATTTAAAGTTTGTAGCTTCACATTATCATAACTTAAATTATGGAAAACAGAGAGTATAGGTATTGAATATTTAAATTAAATGGGTAGATATTTTTAATGTAATAACGTATTGCATGTTTGGTAACTTTATTGCAGACTGTTTGAAGAATACATGACGTTTTCACAGAAAAAATATTTGAAAGTTGAGAATACTTCAAAAGTAAGTATTTAAAAATGTATAACGTATGTTTTCATTTACTTTTATTTGCTAGTCTTAATGGTCCGATTTACACTATAAGTAATAATAATGTAATATACTACGGAATGACATTTTTTATTGATCCGAAAAAGAACAAAATATGCAGTCCTAAGAATAGAGGGATAAGCGCTAAGTTTTTTTTTTAATTTAAGACAAATTTCCTAACTTGAATAACAAGCGACATAATACATATATTCCTTTCAATATAATATGATACCTTACAAAAGCCTTAAAATTTCACAATATCTATACGACAAATATCTGCTTCATTCTCATCAAACTCGTCAGTACCGCATATTCATAGCGAAATGATTAATATTATTTATTTCGTATATTAATTAAACTAGCGATTTTTATTTGTTTTACTAGGCAGCACTGAAATTTATATGTCAACGTAATATCAATAATCAACTATCAGCTGTCATCTGCCAAGTGTCACTTGTTAATGTTTTCAGTTTTCATGTTTTTTCAATCGTAAATTAAATCAAATTAAATCATAGTTTTAAGTTTTAAAGCTTTGCAATGGATTTTTATTTGTCATAATAATTATTTTAGAAAAGTGAAATGGAATTTATCGAACTTATTCTGATCAATAAACTGGATGGCGTAATTTTAAAGTATCCACATCACGAAAATGTTGACGGTACAGTTTGTATTACAGGACACCATCTCATTCTAAGCTCTAGAAAAGAAGGCGTTCGCGAATTATGGGTAATTATTATTATTTTAAAAAAAATATTGATTAGTAAAATAATTTGTGATTTAAAATATTTTTCTCAGTCACCCTTTTAAAAGTTGGTCTCGATTCAAGAACTAAGTTTAATACTAAATTTTTAGGTTTCCTTTACTCAGAGTCAAAGACAGAGAGTCCTAGTAAGTACATCAGTTTAATGGTAGCTTTTTCGCATTATAAAATTTAACTGCACAAACTCTTTTGTGAATATACTTTCCTTACTCACAATTTCTCAGTAAGTATAGCAAACTTGGTATCTTTACATGTCTTTAATATTGATATGTTCCTTTCTTTCCAGCTTTTACATAAAAATATAGACTGTATAGAAAAAAAAGAAAACAAGTTAAGTGGTGGAATTGTACAAGGAGGGTCATTGTATTTAAAATGTAAAGATCTTAGAATATTTCAACTAGATATTGGTAATACTACTGAATTAAACTTAGTAGCTCAGACTTTGGAGAACCTTGCAAGTTTACAAGACCCCAGTCTCTTCTATCCCTTTTTTTACAGGCACATGCATCCAATTGTAGAAAATGGTTACACATTATATAGGTAATATGTTATTTTATTTTTAAATTATTATAATTACAGTTTTAAGATTTTAACAAAATAAAAGGTATAGTCTATTCTTCATGTTTTTTTTAATTTTGCCAGCGTAATTGCTCTACGAGCTGAGTCAGAATCAAATTTCTTGTGGTATAAGACCTATTTCTTTATTATTGCTTAAGCAATTTTAAGGTAGTAATTGTAAGGTATAAAAAAGTAACAGTTATTTCTTGTATAAAAATAATCACAATATTGTATAAAAGAAAGTAGCTTTCTGCTGTCTGTTTCTATGTATGCTGAGAACTTTAAAATTGCACAACAGATTTTGATGCATTTTTTTAATAGATACAGTAATTCAAGAGGAAGGTTTATGTGTATAATAAAGCTTTCAGTACTTAAAAGAAATTATGTAAAACAAATTATTTACTGTAACAATGTAGATTATTTTTTTAAAAAAATTACAGCTTTATGGATTTGTATATCTATTAGCTTATCTTGAAAATACTATACAATATTGAGTGCTGATAACTTAAAGCTAAGTCTTGATAGCTTTTCTGTAACAGTGATATGAAAAAATTTGATTTTTTTGCTAACCTCAAAGTAAGCACATTATATTATGCTTGGGTTATGGGTGTTGGACAGCCGTAGTAATACATAGAAGTACTTATCTAGATATTAAAATAAATTTTAATGAACTCCTAGACCTAGTACACACATTTAAATGTTCCTTACACAATATTTGCCCTTTTCCATAATCAAACTGGTGCCTTGCAGTTGGTTGGTGGTATTGGGCATGTGACGCTAACTCTTTGACTAACAAGTCAGTGGCCATCAAAAACTTTTAATAAAAAAATGGTTTTCTATTTACAGTATAGAAGGAGAGTTCACTAAAGTTCTGGCAACAGATGAGTGGAGAATTTCAAGAGTTAACCAACATTACACAGTATGCCCCGCCTATGCCAAAAGTGTAGTAGTTCCTAAAAGTATAGATGATGAAACATTAACAGCTGCTGCAAGTTTTCGACAAGGAGGACGTTTTCCAGTTCTATCCTATAGGCATAATAATGGTGTAAGTCAAATACTACTAGTTTATTATTTTACTAGCTGACCCAGCAAACTTCGTATTGCTTGACATTAATGCTTCAACAGTAGCGCAGTCTGTTGGATCCGATGTGAAACATTCCAAAATCAACAACAACTTGTTATTAAAAAATTAATTAAAAAAACATTTCCCAGGAGACCAAATTGTGAATCTAAATCATTCTCGAATTCCCTTGAACACTCACAAAAACTTTCATCAACATCAGTCCAGCCGTCTAGAAGGAGTTCAGTGACATACACACTCACAGAAGAATTATATATATAAAGATATATAAGTGTTATCATCCCTTGTGTTTAACATGTGTCTGTGTACATGTGTTAGACTCCTTAATAAAACTTTGCATTGTTTTTTTTTTATGTATGATGTCAGCAGTCACATGGCATTCCTCATGGTAAGAAGTAACCGTGATCTATAGATACCATAGATGTTACAGGTGCCTGGCTGTCCTGTAGCCGGGATGTTAGGCCTCTATTGTGCAAGTCTACTGTCTATCCTACCCTCGCGGCATGAACATTAAAGTCATTATGGCAGCAGAAATAGGTGAGGTATTGAATCCTTACCCGGTCAAGTTACTGGACAGCACTCTACCACCAGTGATCTTGTTGGTAATGAACTGTTATGGATATTTAGACCTGTGCTTGTCTATGAGCTGCCTAGCAGAGGGGAAGATTGTCTATTCTACACAGCAGACCCGGATTAAAGGGGAAAATTGATGATATGATTTCCTAGATCTACGAAAATGCAATAAAATAAAAATATTTTGTATAATTACAAGTGTGATTTTAATTTGATATTGAGATATTTTGTGCCATAGCATATTGTATCATAATTTACATAATACATAACTTTTAGTGTTTTTAGGCTGTATTAATGAGAGCAGGCCAACCCCTTTACGGACCAAAGCATAGACGTTGTAGACCTGATGAGGCTATATTGAACACAGTAGTTAGTGCAGGAATGAAAGGAGTTATCTATGACCTGCGCAGCACTAACTCCATTTCTCAACAACAAAATAAAGGTACATATACCTTACACAACTTTGTAAATGTTTATTTGTCATTAGCAAAATCAGTCCAATACTGCATTCTTTTCAAAAGCTCAAACAACAATAATGTGATTAATATTGGTGCTACCCTAGATAGATGTGAGTGTGAAAACTAATAGCTACAACTGGCTCCAATATTGATGTTGCTACGTAATCTATTTCTGTCCAGTTTCTTTACCTCTTCCTAATTAATAAATAAAGACTGAGGTATGAGCAAAGTAAGGCTGATATTATAGCCAGCATCATAATGTAATAAAATAAAGACTATAATACTAAGGTTGAACCTTGGATTATGTTAATTGATGTTAAAAGACAGTATTAGTTTAATCGATTAAGTTTATTTTTAAGGTAGTAGTCGTTAAAGTTTAGTTGTAAGGTAATTTTCGTCAGCAAGCAAAAAGTTCGTCGTATGAGTTCTCATTATCAATGTAGCCAAAGTGAAGCTCGATCTTCCTAATAGTTCTGTTAATCTTAAATTATTTCAATATTTTTCTTCAGGTGGTGGCACAGAAAGTGCGTCAAATTATTCCCAATGGAAGATTTACAATAGGTCAATGGATGAAGTGGATAACCTACAACCACTGTTAGAGAGTTTTTCGAAATTAATTGACGGTAATTCACTTCTCATATCATCTGATATTCCAGGTTTTTTGTATGATTACAATCAGTTTGTAGAACAGATAAAATGTGTTTAATCAACTCCAGAAACCTCAATTTGCTGTATGTTTGTTACGTAATTTCTCGGCCAATACTTAACCGATTTTGATAGTTCGGTTTGAGAAAGATAAGTAATGATTCTGAGATGGTCCCGTATTAATTTTGTCATGATCAAAGTAGTGGTTTTTATGTTATACAACTCGTACTCGTCAACTGTGCACGTCCGCTGAAATGCAACCTTTCTCCCGCTGCATTCGCTGCAAGCGCTTTGTTACTGTTATCAAACCGATCTTTCATCAACAATAAAAAATAACGATAAATTAATCAAAATGACAACGTCACAGCGCGAGGTGCACAGTTAATTCGGACGGGGTTGTACTTAATAATACATTGTATATGTATAATTTAAAAACTACTAGGATGCTGATAAAATTTTTAGATAAAGATAAAATTTCGGAATCATTTGCTACCATTCAAAAAATAATTATCAAATCGCGATGTGGTACCTTATGAAATGTTTGGGAGTCGGTTTTTACACTTTTACTGCGCTTTTATAATTATTGATAGCCTCGCTGATTGTTCTCGTCAACTTAAAACATCTTCTTTCTTTAGGTTTTGGTATTCGCGTTAGCATTTTGCCATTATTTAAGTAGAAATTTGCATGCATCAAATTTACCAAAATCGGGATTCAATTATAAGTATTTATAAGTCGTTAAAAAGTCATGTCAGAGTCTTGGGTAAAGCAGTGGCCTCATTACTCAAGCTCATAGAGTGATATGGGAGCAACGAGGGAATTCACGATACGTCATTTCTTCCCGAGTATTTCATTTGTGCACTTTCACTGAACAAAATTGTACAAAAAACTTTGACCATCTTTTCTCTCGAATGCGCTAAAACTCCTTAAAACATCTTTACTTTTAATAACATAGCGTCAGTGTTGCTATCTTCTGGTTTGAAAAGTAGTGTAAACTAAACTTATTTAAAAGGCTTAACATTTCAGCTAGCATAACAATTAACAGTTTATTAATGTTATTTAATTAATCCATTATTTACTTTATTGCAGCTTGCGTAGATCGGGACATCTCATGTGACAAATGGCTGTCCCGGTTGGAGTCGTGCGGGTGGCCGGAGTCAGTAAGAAACTCGCTGCATACCGCGTGCATTATAGCGCAACACATACATCAAGTTTGCTATATTTTTTATATATCTTATTTTTATTCACAAGTTATATTATACAAAACATATGTATAACGTTAGTTGTGATGTACCTATATAGGTTCTTTGTCGTATTAGGAACTTTATAACTACCAAACTTCGTGTTAAGCTATGTCATCTCCTTTCTCCTCCGGGCAATACTTCAGCATGTCCCGTGTTGGTCCGAGCTTATTTGCAGAATAGACTAGCTGCCTTCCTGCCAGGTAGCTCGTAATAGGCGAACATAGGCTTACCGTCACGAACATCGTTACATCTGACTAGATGGTAGAGTTTTTTTATCTATTCCTGCCGCCATAATGGTAGCACTTGCCGATAAGTGTTCCGGTTCGAAGTATAAGGTACCCAGTTCATTTACTTTTGTTCGAGGCCTAACATCCCGGCCTCAGGTTGACAACGCACCATTACCACCTTTGGTGTCTCTAGGCGGCGTGAATTTCTTACCATCAGGAATAATTTACCACCTCCACTTCGTGAACCGAAAAGAAGTTTGCTTACTTTTAAAATTCAAATATTGTCTGTTAAATCCTTAGAAAAATAGTGATTAACCAATATAATGAAGTCTTATTATCTTTACATAGTATAAAAAATAACTATGTCAAAAAAATCGACTTCAAAACTAAAAAGTAAAAAAATAATGAAGATTTGATATTAATTATGTACTACCTATTATTGATATGTGCTATTTACTAATAGGTTTGAAGCTGGTGCCTCTGGTCTATTCACTCTTAAAAATCGTTCAAATTGTATAAGTCAGTAAAAACCTCTATAATTTTATATAATTTCCTATAATGTTAAGGGTTTGTTATATATCTCTGATAGATATAACAAAATTATGTAACATTTTTTTTATTTTTTTTACCCAGTAAAACTTTTCTTTTTAGAAAGCGGAACCAGTACTTATACACGGCACTCGAGGAGAAGACGCAACTTTACTGGTGTGTTCCTTAGTACAAATTATTTTAAATCCAGACTGTCGGACTATCCGTGGGTAAGTCATCATCTATATTCGAATATTACTTTTAACTACTTTTTTTCGTGGGGCAATCCATCATGGATAGCCGCCACTGTCGGGGGAAGTGGCGGGTTATGTGAGACTCCAACTCACTAAAATCACACGGTGTCCACCCCTTCGCCAGGTACTAGGGCTGCGGGAACGCTTTCGCACACATCCACAGCCCCGGCGGCGCTAGATCTCGCGATCTCCATCAGAAGTGGTGCACGGAGATACAGCGTGCACCACCTCGGGGTCCCAGTGGCAACAGGCACACCCGTAAATGACCGGGCGGGCTAGATGGAAAGACCTTCCCCGCGGGCCGAACTGCCGCCATCCCATGCGGGCCAAATGGCCCACCACCCTGTGTGCGCTCCTCGTGTCCCCACTTGGACAGGGAGGGGTACTGAGGAACATCCTCCTTGGTCCGAATTGGTTTCATCGGGGTCACGGCTCGACCCTTGGGTGGATATTACTTTTAACGAACCGTAACCGTTTTTAACCAACTCCAAAAAGGTTATCAACTCTATTGTATGTTTGTTACAGTTCACTCAAAACTTAGATGCGCTTCCGAAATAGGTAACATGTCTGCGCAGATCTCACGCATAGTGTATCTGCGCGAGGATACACTATGTGGAAAGTGAGAGAGCGTATCGTCATCGACTCTAGGTCATACTCGTTGATAATCGTGTTTCGTCTTGTTTGTTTGGGTACATTTGCGTAAAACTTTTGTGTTATAATTGTGTTGTGTTGTAAAAATGTTGTAGTTTATAACAAATATATGTAGGTATATATTATTAAAATAAATTTTGATGCTTTGACAAATCTTTTGGATATGATATGTTATAATTATGATTTTTTATTTTCTTGCGTTTGGCATCTGACTTGCTTCCTTGAGGTCCCAGGTTTTTTATTTTTGTTTTTTGGTTTTGTTATCCGGTATTCGATTTATTCCCAGTTGGGGAGTAGGAGATAGCTTGGGGAGTGTAAACTGTAGACTAATACACAAACTCAATATTTTTTAAATTTATGGAGTATCTTCATTCTCATATCCTCGAAGGTGTAGGTAGAGGCACAACTAGGGCACGCACTACTAGCCTAAGACATTAAGCCCCACAATGTGGTAGGTGGCTCGCAAATCAGGATATCATATACATATCCAAACTCGGGAAACGTTATTTTTATATGAAAATTTAAAACACACATTTCTTAATATATTTTTTTGCCCGACCGGGGATCGAACCCGGGGTCTTAAGAAGTCAAGTCCGACGCCGGACTATTAAACCACAGAGGCAATAACTTAGGGATCACAGATTACAGAGGCGGTACTTGAGGGAGTTAAAAAGGAAACATATGTTTGAGTATCTCCAGTAAAATTGTTCTCACTGAGGGCATTGAATTTCCAGTCTCCAAGCGTTGATAGAGCGTGAATGGCTACAAGCGGGTCACCCGTTCAGCACGCGCGTGCGGTGCGGGCCGTACGGCGCGGGCCAGCCCCGGGCGGCGCCCACGTTTCCGCTGTTCCTGGACTGCGTCCGCCAGTTCCTGGAGCAGTTCCCTTGCAGCTTCGAGTATCGACAGTCCTTTCTAGTCACGCTCTTTGAGCACGCCTATGCTAGTCAATTTGGTGAGTTATTAGATTTTGTTGCATACTCTTACCATGAGCTATTGTCTCTGTAAATTATTTGTATGAAAATTTTGAACAGCGCCTCTATTGGCAACGTGCAAGAGAAACACATTTTTAGACAAAAAAGAGTCATTGATTTCGATAAGTAACTTATGAGGTAACTTAATGAGCGGGGGTACAAAGTTGTCCCCTCTCACAGACAGTGTTGCCAAATTAGTTACAAGAGATAGCTATAACTAAAATGTGACCGGAAAGGGTAAATCTACCATATCTTAAAAATGGCTAGAAGTAAATCAAAATTCCTGTATAATATCTTCTTTATCTTCACGCCCGTATCTCTGAATATGTAGGTAGAGATGTAGCTAGGGCACTCACAATTTAACAAAGGTATTTAGTCCATCAGTATAATTGATGGCAAACATATTGTTGACTGGGTAACGTTATTTTTTAGAAAAACCTATTAATATTATAAATGCAAAAGTTTGTATATTTGTTTAGAATTTATAAATGTAGAAAAAGTCTATTTAGAAATATGAATGCAATGCTTATTCAATAAGTTTTGATCATTTCTGCTAAATGAATACTATAAGATGATTTTGTAACTAAACGGTGGCAACACTGATAATTTTCGTCGAAGATCATTTAATTCGATTTT
>DVZK01000681.1:0-11163 GCA_018236665.1 Calephelis perditalis | reverse complement strand
ATTGGATTTATCTCCTTACCTTTTTAATTGCCTACCAAGTCCCATCGACCGGAGCACGACAACAGCAGACATTAATACACTCAGTGGTGATGGGTAAGACGGTGCCAATAATCCGAGCAAGTCTTATAGGACTTTACTATCCGTCCTCACGTACATTTTTAGACTATTACAAAAGCGGGCCAGGGTCAGGTGAAGATGACTTACATTGTAGATGATCAATTCGGAGCCCTGTTGCCTGGCGTTGTACTGCAGCTGTCGCCGGTCCGCGCGACCCCATATGACATCGAATTCATCTGACGTATCACACCTGCAACCAACATCTGTATCAGAGATGTATCGTAATACACAGTTTTATCTATGTGCCTATAGTACAAAAAAATAGTAAGTTCGACAGTCACTTTTTATTACCAAGAAATGTTAAGAATGAATCTATAGTTGATCTATTTTTAACAGTCAGTAGAAAAGAAATTAGTCGTTAAATTAAGTCATAATTTTTTTTCTTACTTTTAGGATTGTTTATTGGTTTATAAGCAAGGCATTGTTTGCCTACAGAAAAATGCGTTGATATTAATAATACCTTGCTAACCGGAGATCCCCCTACTTATGGTGACTATATGAAACATTAGTGGCTACCCTAACCGGAACAAGATGAAGCACTAACTATGATCCCTTCAGTTTAACTTTGTTAGTTACAGCAATTACAACTCAGGAAGTGTTTTTATCCTTATATTTATTTATTCACACCTGATTCTGCTCATGTCTCCCTCGATAGCTACAATGTTACTTGGCTGATAATTGTCTACTTCGTTTAAACCGGGATCATAACCGCTTCCGTCTTCTGTAAAAAAAGAAATTATATTACACAATTAAAATGCCTCCAAAAAAATTTTTTATTCCCAATCATAATCGTAAGTGTTGTGACTTGTACCATTATTATTCATGATAAATTAACTAAATTTAAGTAAAACCTTTGGTTAGCATGAAATGCACTTATAAATCAAAAAAATACTATTAAATCATATCAATACTTGCACATATCTTCAAGCCAAATCCCGTGCGGGGTAGGTTGAAAGTATCGAGAGTAAAATTTAAACTCCCTCTCTCCCTTTTGCGATTAAAATTTGTTGCTTATCGCAGCGTGTCACGTAATTGTAAAAATCGGTCTTGTAAGAATGGCTTTATGTTCGATATGCGTCTAAAAGACTAGCCGACTGACAGTTTTATCGAAAGCCTTATTGAGTTTAGAAATGGATAATAGACTAACATTTGTTATTGACCACTATTAAGAGTTCTTCTCATCTATAAATTTCAAGTGTCTCTATAAACAGTCTCATAGACCATTATGATATAAAGGTATTCATTAAAAAAATTCACTGTATTTATTTATTAAAAACGACGTGGTGCTATTTTGGATCTTTGTGGCATAAAACAGCAAAAATGCGCACTATTCTCCTAGAGAGACAACTTAGGCCTACAGGCGAAGTGTTATTGGTAGGCTGCTGTTTTGTGGTTGTAGTGGTAAGCCTATTGTGCAGATCTACCGGCTACCCTCCACGTCGAACACGACAGTGCCAGTCACTGTCATTATGGATTGGCAGCAGCAATAAATAAGGCGGTGGATCCCAGCTGCACAGCACCTTTCTATCAGGGGTTTGTTGGTTAAAATCCATTTAATATATGCTTACCATTTACGATCTGCCAGGCAGAGAAAATGAAGGTATATTCTACACAGTTAACTCGGACTAACACATTGAAAACTTGGCCCTCAACTCTGTGCACTCACGTTTAAAATACAAAACATTAATGGCTCTTTTCTTTGTTTCAGAAGGATCTCTCGGACGACTGTGTATTCGAGGAGCTCATAGAAGAAAATAACTACAACACGTACTCGCGTATACGAGGTGACAAAAAGACCTTCTTAGCTTTAGACAACAGAGGGAAGGCTAGGAGGACACAAATACCAGTAAATAGGCCCTTAGGGAATTTGTCGGGATACGCGCTCACGCTGACCAGGCGGTGGGATGGCCCGAAACAAACGCAATGCCCACCAAAACGGCATCGAGGAAAGCTGAAACGACCGCCGCCCTTTCACAGAAATTGTCAAAGGCGCGTCCAAAAGCAAAACCTGCGGAAGAGGAAGCATAAAAAAGCGAACAATCCGAAAAAGAAACAACGGCATCCGAAGGCGAGAAGAAAATTCGAGAATGGAACAACGACGACAACGGAGGCCAGTTGGGACGAGTCCACCATGTCAACAATGTCAACCACAGATGCGGAGTTTTTTCGGTCAGCGACCGCGCAAGAGGGACGCGCGTGAGTCGATCGCTGGTCGTTGTTGGAGCAGCCGTTGCCCTCGCACACTAGCACCGTTCCACTCTTACACGTGCATGAATCTCTGTACCATTCCTCTTCAACGCCGTTTCATTGGAACGGCTCTTGAAAATTAGCGTCTCTCTCTTAGTATAATCATGGTATAATAAAATATTACGCCCAGATGAAGTTTTGATTTACAGTTTGTCCTTAGGATACGTTATCAACGTAGTCGATGATTACATAAAATACTGTAGTGTTACCATCTTATCTGTTGAGTGGACAGAGTGGATGTTTAGTGTTTTTGATTTAGACTTCTGACTAGAAATTTGCGATGATAATAACAAAATACCAAAAAAATTTATTTGTGGAAATCTTTCATAATTCAGAAACTGACAAGTGTCAGCGAAATGAATATTCAAGAAATAGTTTTTAGTTCCGATTTTGACCACTAAACAGTTAGGTTAGCAGCACTACAGGAATGATTGACGTTCTCACTAACAACCCATTAGAACGTTTAGTGACCAGATGTATCGATTATGATGTACCTACTATAAATACTGTAGGAAGTCCCCAAAATACAATGCGACCCAAGGTTTTGTGGATCGGGAAAGATACTATTTTCTAAGAAATTTACTTTCCCAATTAGCCAAATATTTCTATCCCAATTCCCCAATTACTTGTGAGAATTAAATTGACAGCTAAATATAAAGTAACGTCCTCTTAAGTCAAATTGTGAACAGCAGGCCTTGTTTTCTTAGACCATGAGACAAATTAGCATTGTCACTTCAGATAAGTCGGAAGTACGTGCGTAATACTCAAATCGTAGGTATGATTCGATATCCATGTCAGTAACGAATGATATGTACCAAAGCTACTGAAATTATCTATCTCAATGTATTCCTAGTTCGCTTTAAATCGTAGGTTTATCGGCAAGATTCCAATTGTCTTAGTTATCATATATTAACTTAGATATAATTGACGACTTAATGAAAACTTGTTAAAAACGAGTTGAGATTAACGTTGGGTAAGGTGGAACTGTGTTAGCTAATGTTACATGTTCGTGGCAGCTGATTCCACTTTTTACTTTAATCTGTATCAACTCCACTTATCTGTTATCCGAAATACGTTAACCGAATAGGTATATCAGGTTAAGAGATTTGTATTGATACCGTTAACAATCTTTATCAAATAGTTAAAACTTTTTTCACGTTTCGTTGTCTCGAATACTTTTGACTACCTCATTTTTAAATCCGCTTGTCAGGAACAAGTAACAAGAATTTGTACTTAGAAAGGTTTGTCGACGTGTAATTTCTTAAGAAATTGACTGAAAATATATGACTGAGTAATCTAGGTTGTTGGTTTCGGAATAGGCTATGATAGGGTAATGTGGGGCGAACGGCTTGCTTCTAATAAGTTATACGGTTCCGAAACGAGCGGTCTCTAACTATATCGTATTACAGAGTATAAAATTTGTATCGAGGAACAAACAACTGTCACTACACAATAACTAGTGATGTACGAGGATTAATCGGATTTACGATAGAATATCGGTGTCTGATTTACACATTAACTCGCTCGTTTCGGTTTCCAAAATTAAATTAGTGATAATAACGACGAAGTGACTATTAGTTGGTAGTTTTAAAACGTGTATCTAATTTGTAAATTATTTATTTTCTATAGAGAAAGTCGTATTTTGTTAACGTTTTAGTTGATGTTTTTTATTCTTGTCTCCTTTAGTTCCATCCGTTGTAGATATGTAGGACGTCATACGCTTGTACTTTTAGTGACCATTTATGTGTATTATACTTATTTAAATCTTTTCGATTGTGCTATGTATGAACGCAAAATATACTGGTGAATGATATTTTGTATTGTAATTACGTTCTCTTTAAAGACTTCCCTCGCTTACTAAGTGATTTTAGAATATATTTGTCTATTTATGAATGAACTGAATCAGCAAACTGTATGATTTTATTGTCGAAGGAAATGCCTTTTACTACTTACTGCCTTCACGGCTCAAGTCTGTACCACATTTTCTAGAAAAAAAATGGATTTTTATTTCTTAGTAGGTACGTAGGTACGGTACAATTAATAAAATTGGGTAAATTTCAAAATTATAAACCTGCTGACTTTAAAAAAACATCGTTAAAATTACAAAAACTTACTTAAATATCAAAATTTTATAACAAAATGCTTATTGTCATTTTCTTTAGAAGATATTATTTCAGCATAAACAATAACTGAGAAAATAATTCGTTACATTTAAAAGTAGAGGCTGTATTAAACACTTACGTCAATTTCAAAAGACTAGATTAATGGCTTCCTAATCGTGACTAAGTTGTTTTTTATCGCATTCAACTTTGTCCTAAAAAATACAGCCAAGTGTGACTAACAAATAACGCATTTTAACGTCTGTCGAAACTAAGATCAAATAGCGGTTATTAATTATTACATTAAAAGAAATAGTTTTAAAAGGTTTATTTTTAAACTCGATATTGTTTTTTAAGCGATAGCTACACAAATTGTTTAAAGCAAAAAGATATTACATGCTACCCTTTTTAAAGCGCACGTAACTTAGTTGTTTTGCAAAATATTTTGGAAAAAACACTAAGATGTTACACAGTTTTGCAAAACTCAATCAATACAATTACATAAATAGATTTTTAATAGATTGCCATTTAGACACAAATTTAGATGAGTTTTACTTGATTTTTAAACTGATTTTTCCCATATGTAATAATATGCAGTAGATTTAACTGAAACGCTTGACTTCAAGGGGTCGTATTAGTAGGCGAATAAAAAAATACACACCCACTTTTATTTGACCTTAAACTACGAGATTAATATAACAATTTATATAATTAAAAAAATATTAGAACTTCTTTATTGGCATAGTAGGCGTCATAGAAGATAGTTTAACAAAATATGATGTCGAATACTAATACTTATCGGTTGCTTTCTGTTTAGTTTTTTATTTTTAGATAAATTTTTAAAAACATGAGTAGGTATTGTGATAAATTGATTGGTACCATATGGCGACTAACTTTCGCACTTCAGCTAACTAACATAAGTATATATAGGTTCTACTACAATCGTTGCTATACCTACGCTAGTAGGTATATGATTGGTATTTTTAAACCGAGAAAAATAAAGAATTAGCTTATCATATTTTAAAAATGAGCATAATGAATTGGGTAGGTATAACTTAGTATTCGAAATTGATAGCATACAAATTTAAAAACATTAGGTACATTAAGTTATCTATTTGTTACTTATAAGTCTATATCACATTTACGAACATGAAAAAGCATAAATTGTAATATAACAGTTTGCTGATATCAGCTCATACATTTAAAGCTTTACAAATACGTGCGTATTCTGTATTTATATAAATTATGTTATTTTGTAATGTGGTACAATTTTGTGCTTGACATAGCGCCAAAAGAAATTACGAATGTTTAATCCATACAGAAGTTGTATAAAATTGTAAAAAAAAAATATCGACGCAGTATTTTCTATATAACAGTGCCTAGATTTGTAATTTTATAAATGTATATACTATGAAAACTTAATATATGTGAATGCAATTATACAAACAATATTTTTTCCTTCTTCTTTATTTATTTCAAATTTGTGAATTAGGTTGCTATCTTTGTACTTATATTTAATTAAACCTTATTAGGGCTTGAAAGCTAACAGACGTGAAAAGTGACGTCGAAGGCGTGAGCATAAAATAATCTTTAACTGTAACATTTCCCTCACAGTGTTTTTATCAAAATCTAAAACTTTCCTATTATAGGTAAGTATATAACAATCATTATTACCTATGCCCTATGATAAAATCACTTACGACTAAATTGTTTTCTACAGAGCTTATTTATGTTTTGCTTAGATACCTGCTCAGTTTCAATGTTCACATAATTTTCTGCCAAATAATGGTAAAATTCAAGTAATAATCATAAATCTCAAATAAACGTTAGAAATAATAAAGTAGTTGTTTGTAAGTCTTGTAACACATAAAAAAACATAATTTTATAATGCAGTTGTAAACCTTTTTTAAGGGCCAAAACACATGACCGGGTTGCAGCGCCGAGTCGCCAGATTCGGCAATAGCGTCACTGCTGATTGTAGTCGCGCGGCGCGGCACTGTTTAAAACAGATTATTATCTTTTAAATAACAAATAAGCAATAAGTTTCTCACAATGGTCCATGGCAGAGACATGTCTATGACGCGAACTCAAACCAACGATTTTAGCCGGCCCTGCAGCGTGGTTATGTGTTTTGGCCCTAACAGACAAATTAATATATTTGTACATTTGCATTCACTTATAACTATACGCACGAACCTCACTGTTCTCGATTAACTCGATGCTTTTCGAGAAATGTTTGAATGGTATCGAAAATTATTTGTAAATGAATTATTTGTATGTTATTTATACGCATGTGCCATAAAATATCTAATATAGTACCTACGGATCCGAATGGTAAAGAATTTGCACAATGACCGAAAATAATCGGGATATGACAGGAGTCTAATTTCGAATTGGGAACTATAAGAAGAATTATGTAATTTTAAAAAATCAGGATTTTTAATATGTTTTGCAATTGTTAAGTAAATAAGTATAACAAGACGTAACCAATTTCAATTTATTTATCAAATCAACTTGTGTTTTTTTAAGTATTATTCAATGTGACAAAACTAAGCTCCAGGCAAAACTTATTTTGCAAAAAGACGTTTTAAGCCTATTACATAAATATTCTCACTTAGTTACTCATTTTCTTTCAAAACGCATGAAATAAATATTATTTTAATGCAATCGATCGTCTTAAAATCCTTTAAAAGTACAAGTTTAGTACAAAAATCAATTAACAAACAGAGCTGTCAAAACATACCTATCAGTATTTTTCAGAGAACCAATTTTTGTATGCATATAGATTGCAAATAGACTATATAAATAATTTATAATGTTAATTTGGATAGTTGTTTTAATAAACAATTGTACCAAATTCGATTTTATGAAAATGATAAATTAAATAATTATTTACCACAAGTTATGTAACACTGGTAGGTACATTTTTGAGCATGTTTTACTATAATAATACTCTTTTAAAATTACACGAAAAAAATTACTTTACACAGATTTTAAATTGATACATAAAACAACATTTGTGACGACAAATACGTTACTATATTGATGGCAATAATGGGTTTAAATCTGAATAAATTCTAAAGCAATAAAACATGTTTGATTAGCATTTAACAAATGTAAATACGGATTTTATTAATGAGGTCGTATTTAAGTGAAATTGCGTTACATGTTAAACGTAAGAATTATATACAGCTTTTTAGAACCTAGTAAGTTTAAAACTTTAAATTTAATTGGTCGTATATAATGTCAAATTAAGTAATTTCAATTTAATGGCACTTTTTAATAAGTGCTCTTTAATATATTCCCACCAAACTATGACTCCTACTGCCCCGCATTTTCTCAATATTTTTAAGTATGGGAACGTAAAGGCGTTAAACAGTATTAATTAATTTTGATACCTTTACTATGTAATGAAATAAAGTAATGTGTTCGCGATTACAGTCAAGTGTACAAATTATACTCACATGTTAGCGGTGTTACGATTGGGTACGTTTCATGTGAATTTTTGTCATATTTTAAAGTATGAAAAGGTTTATGTAAACATTTATATTTAATATCATACAATACCTAACTGCATCAACATATGATTTATTTTACAACATATTATTTATTTATTCTCAATATTGAGTCTCTGCTCTGCTTTTACTGTGCATTCTTTATATTGTTTTTTTTTAATATTGATTGATGCCAATCCATTTTCTTTTATAATCGAATAAAATCCACACATTTTTTATGTGACATACAAAACAGTTATTGAATGTGACAAATAAACAATATAGATAGATATTTAAGATAAGGATAAAAGATGCTGCATTAGCTTAGCCACGATGATGAATAAGAGAATTAAAAAAACTGAGTGCATAAAATCTGTTCTAAGAGGACTTAATTTAAAAAATTGCAGACAATGTAGATGAAATCCTATCGCAAGATCGCTAATATGAACACCAATGATAGTCATTCAATAATTTATATGAAATTGAACTTTATATGTAGTACTAAAAGATTGATCGAAACTATTAGACAATAACTTTTTACAACCTCTTATACCGAAAATAAAAAGATTCTTTAAATATTGGGTATTGTTTTATTAAAATCTTAGCTCCATAGTTCCTTAAGTTTATAAAGGTAAATTTGATTATTCTTGACACTTGGCAGACTCCCGAGAGGATTAAAGAAACAAGAAACAAACGAGACGTGTTGTCTTATGCTTATGACTTTTGCCGTATTTCTACAGAAAAAATAATCGCTTTTCGAACACTCGTATTACTAAACAGTGCCTAAAATTGGATTCTCAGGCATGCTAACACGTCATCTACGTGTATCGGGTTGGATGTTTTAAACAATTTTCAGATAAACAGGCGTGTAAATATTTTTTGTGGTAAGGCGGTAGAATTTTAAAGACTTCTCAATTCTCATAAGAATAAGTTTCATGATTTTTTTATACAAGAGGAGTTAAATGAGCAATTGGGTCACCTGATGGAAAGTGATCACTTTCGCCAACGGACATCCGCAACACCAGAAGTATCACAGATGTGGTCTATGTGAAATAAAATAATTTCTAATTTTATAATTCGTCCAATATTCAATGAGGACAATCACTCTGATGCGACCGTGTCATGATCACTGATTTCATAGTGACAGGATTTCTATCTCCAAAGTAGCTGACATGGACAAATTTGTGCACAGCACTCTACCACCAGTAGTCTTGTTTGTAATTACCTATACATAAACTGCTTGGTAAGTTGCCTGACAGAGAGTTAATCCGGGCTCCTTTGCTGAAAAGACCACCTGCCTTCCTGTGTCATGCAGCTCGTAAAAGGCGAGCATAGGCTTACCGTCACTAGAACTGTGACATCTGACCTCAATCTATAATCCCAAACGCTGTCGTTGACATGGTTCACATGGGATCTTCGAGTTTGCTTTCCTACTGTCATTTCTTCAATTCGCCTGGTCTTTGACGTCCATCTCCAAGGTCATTTTGTACAGGACAACCAATGCTCAAAAAAATATTTCACTACATATACATACATAATTATATACTTTAAATACATTCCGGTCCTAATGAAGACAACTGATATGAAACCGATTATACAATAAAAATTAACGATAATATTAGCAGTGTAGTAGCACATCACTAAAATACAAACGCAGAAGACAAACATCTTAGTTTTTGATTGAAATTTTAAACTAGTACAAATAGTATTTCAGTGCTGATGATATAATTCAGTGCCCTGGATGTTTTAATAAAAACGTCTTATTATAAGATACGTACATTATCTCAGAAATGTTTTTAGTTTAGGTAAGTAAAACGTGTTGGTTAGTAAATACCCTTATGGAAATATTTAATGGAAATGGAAAGGAAATAAGACATGGTCTTGGTGTCGTGTATAGTCTAGAGGGTAACACTTCAAGGATCGACTGTCAGCTAAGAATAGGTATATCTTCACGGTATATGATGAAGCAATATGATAGGAGAAGCTGCAGCTTAAAGTTCTAAGTCTATTTCTAAGTTAATATAAAAGTCTTAGACTTCCTATGAGTATGATCTACTGTCTAAAAAAACTGGTTTGCACTATTAATGTATTTTTGTAGGATTTCCTAGTAGTAAGAAACACCACCATCACCAACTTCGAACGTCATCATTTTCTAAGACTAAGGGCCGAAACACAAACAAACACACTCAGCGACGCGCCGCTAGAGTCGGCACTAGCGTCACTGTCGATTGTAGCGGCGTGGCACTATTTATTTATTTTAAGCAATGTAACATCTTTTTAAAAACAAAGAAGCAACAAATTACTCACGACGGTCAGAGACACGTTCATAACGCCGCAACTCCGCAACGCAAACCGAACTCAAACGCAACGCGGTTATGTGTTTTGGCCCTAATATTGAGGACATAGTGAGGACATAAACATAGATAACTTCATCAGCTTGGAATTCAGTTATTGCAAAATTTAAATTGCGTCAACAGCCCTTTGCGAAACTTAGTGTTAGTATTGTAGGTAGGTAGCTTAAAATAACGGGCATCACAGCTAAAGGATTTATGTACTTTATTCTATCCATCTAACGTTTGGGGACGGCCTCGCAGTGCCAGTCAGCTCATATCCACGACCAACGCGTGAAAAAGGTTGGTGGAAACGTCGATTACCTAGAACAAGGTAAGTCCAAACGCGCGTAAAGACCTGTTAACAAACTTATAATCAGTAAGTATGATATGAGTTTAAAAAGATATGATAAAAATAATTCACGTCGCATAAAGATTTCTGATGATGCGTTGTCAAACTGAGCTGAAACATTAAATATGACACTTGTGTAGATAAGTATGCTTATCGGCTACCCTACTCTCCAAAACCGATACAGACAAGCATTGATGCTAAGGCAACGAGACTGAGTTTTACAATGGTACCAAAAGCTGGCAAGTTGTGCCATCCCTCAATACTACTTCTAATGCGCATGCGCTTCAAAACGCAAAATGCTTGAGTTATCGCAAGTTGACTGTATGTAGGTAGGTGTGTCGTTTTTATTTCTTTGTCCTGCGACAGGGATGTTAAGCCTATTGTGCAAGTCTACCGGCTACCCTACCTTACAAATCAGAATATGGCGGAGTCATTATGACGGTTGGAATAAGTAGGGCTCACGAATTTCGTAAAGGGCGGCCTTCAACTGCCGTCAACGAATGTGGCTAATAATAAGTAATTGA